>APFE030760433.1:101085-139138 GCA_000404065.3 Pinus taeda | reverse complement strand
CATGTCGAAGCATCCAATACCATGGACTGAAAAAACATCACGTCCAATACCATGGGCCAAAAAACTATCGCATCAAATACCATGGACCGAAAACCATCGCGTCCAAAAAACATGTGCGAAAATCATGCACAAAACCATAGGTGGGTCCGCCCAACCTAACATAGGGTCCAAAACCAAAATTTTCCGGCGCTGCCCCGGACCCCATAAAGTGGGGTTACGGGTACCCCTTAAACCCCCTGTTAACTATGTGGAAAGAATATAACACGACCCAACAACAAGGACTTCTTTGTCTGAATCTGAACATTGATACATGGGTTCTATTTATACCACCGATCCCTTTTCAATGAGTGTATCCTCTTTTTGTTGCTTTGGTGTTGTGATTTCTACTAATTCTGAACGTTTCTGGTTATGGTTCATGATTCCTAACTAGTCCCTAGTTCTTTTGTCTACCTAGATGCCATGTTGTGCCTCATCACCCATATTTGGAGGATTTTCCATGGGCTCTTCTTCTTCATCCTCCAAACTGTTAGGAACCTACCAACCTTTTGGCTTATGGGCCTACTTCCTTTTCTTTTTTGGGATCTTTATTTCCTGTGGGCATGAGTTTTACAAATGTCCTATTTGAAAGAATATTTAATATCTAAATGTTGTATTCTTATAATCAATAATCTAGGTCCATTAAAAGTTTTCATGTTTTAGATGGATATGATTAGGTAGACCTTTACTAAGGCCTACCACTATGCAAATTGTGGAAAATGTAAAGAGAATTTGTTTTGTTCTGTCAATGTCCCTTTTTTTTGAATTTTCAAAGAGCATTCCTAATATCTTCCATGACTTGATGGTGTCAAAAAGGGAGTGGGAGATTTGGTAATCTCACCTAAACTGACATTGTAGTGACCACCATTCATGTAGCCTCAAATTTTGGGAACCATGGAGTAATAAAAAATCCCAATTCTACCCCAAAATCATGGCCCATCATTTAGAACTTGCTCCCTAGCTTTCTTTGTTTCAAATTGGACTATGAAAAACCCTTGGAACATAAGTAAATTTCACAATTGGGTGTCCATGAAGAATATACCCGCTAATGTAAATCATTAGTTCTCACCCATAAGCCATTAAATCTACAGATTAACATTGTAGATTGTAGATCAACAAAAAATGATTTTACCTCTAGGGCTTTAATGTCCATGGCTGGTGCTTTTTCCGCTTGTTTGACTATGTAAGGGCTTGACATATTTTGGATATGGTTATCAGGAGCTGCAACCTTCCCTTTCGCTACATCCTTGAATGCTCTTTTAGGGTTTATAATGCATGAAGCTCCACTCCTCGGCCTCAAATGTAATATTATGGCAGAGTTCCTTTTAATGCCATAAACCTTCATCTAAATGGCATCTTGCAACAATTTCCCCTCAAAATCAAACTTTGTAAAAACATTAATATGCCCAGGTTATTTTGAATGGCTCGCTTCAAATTTTCCACCATATTTGAGCCCCAAAACCCTATGATGATTGATTTTTTGCTTAGATTTTTAACAAAAATCTAAAAGACCTCCCCTAGATATGGTTTTGCATTCTGAGGGTTTTCGATCTGGGGAAGATCAATATGATCCCTATCCTGATCTGAAGGAGAGGAGACATCTAGCCTCAACTTCTCCATGCATGCAATACATTTGGCAATAGCACATACTATGAATGGCCTGTTGGATGGAGGATCAATGGATCTAATCTCCCAATTTAAAGTAGAGAACATAGCCCTCTCATCACCATACCCACAGAGTTGCTTACGCTTGCAAGACTAGAGGGTGAATGATGTGTGTGCCAAGCGAAAACACCATAGGACTTGGTCGTGGTAGCACCCATAAAATCTCTAAACATCGACCAATGAAACTGATGCCCATTAGTTCCTGTCGATCCTCGGTGAATGTGTGATGACTACATCTTGAAAACTTGTAATCTCGAAAGCCGTGACTAAAAAACCCTAGGAGGACGACCTTTTCACCATAGGAAAAAACATTTTCATCTGACACTTTTCATTCGAGAGATAGTTGAGGACCACAACTCCATACCATTGTGTCCCCACAAAACAGATCTCCAATCCATGGCTAGCGATGGCAGGTGGAGAGAACCTACAGAAAACCCTAACCCTAAAAATTGTCATAAACTCCATTCTCACCAACAAAAATTAGATTATAAATAAACACTTCACCCTAAATATTAAATATGTAATCAAATATTATGAATCAATTATATACCAAAAAAAATAATATATATATATATATATATATATATATATAAAAAAAATATTTTTATTTAAAATATATTTTAAAATAAAATATAAAACATGTTAAATCAAATTATTAATAAAACATTAATTAATATAAATAAACATGACCATATGGGTTTCTAAATAAATTTATTAATATGTGTTTTGTTAATGGTGTAAAGGTTTATATTATGGCATGATTGAAATCTTTAAATTATAATAGATGTTAATTTGATTTAGTTGGGAAAAATTGTTATCCACTTCAATGAAAGTCACGAAGTACTATAATGAGCATTTTTATTAATAACATTGAATTTTATCTATATATATGAATGATAAAATAAAGTTTTAAATTATTATTAACTTATTGATAGTTACCACAACTATTATTGTTTTTTTTAATAAATATTAAACAACTTTGTTACTCATCACCATGGGTTAAAAGGAGATTTCTTAAATATTTAAATACAATGTGCATTGCAGCTGGCCACCATTTGTATACAAACATGATATTCAAATGTATACTATGCGCTTTACAAGATGTTTTAAAATAGATTTCTTAAAGATTTCTTAAATCCTTAAATACGTGTACCTGGCCACCATTTGTTGACAGACATAACATTCATGTTATTATCAATTATATAAAGTCCTTTCAAATCAATATGTGCTTTACAATTCGGCGTTTGTAAAGGTGATGTTTATCCGCTTTCCTATTTCAGATTATTATGTAGGTCATGTAAATTAACCTTTTGGTTACAATATTTGTTTCAAAGAAAATTCAAGTGGATATTTTTTTTTAAGGATAATTTTTTTTAAGGTTATACTATATTATATATGATTACATTGTTTATTTAGAAAAGACATGAATTTGAACTTTTGGGACCAAAGTCTTTGCTCACACGATCATCGCCAATCGGGATGCTTCACCTAGGCTAGGGGACATTTCTCTTCCTCATTAAGCAAAATCTTAGCCAAAGTAATATTTGTCATTGAATCATGGTATCTTGATGCCATATAAAATTTCCTTCAAGTAGGCTATGTGATATCATCCTCGCATGGAGATGATAAGAAGTCTGAGAATTTCATAACACAATATGGTATCATTAAAAGATTCTCAGATAATGACCTGGGGGTGAAAAATGTAATGGAATAAATATGTAAAAATAACATATTTATATAATTTGGGATTAGATAGGATTGTAAAAAAAGAAAATTTGGGTGTTGTTTATTTATTGTAAGTTTTGGAGTTTTTGTCGAACCTTGATTTTTTATTGTTTAAAATGTGTTTTTAACTGTATATATGGATTCAACACCCTAAAATATGTCTGGGACACTTGGATTGTGGCGAGTTAACAACTTAAACTTGTCAATTCAACAAATCCTTTTCGGATTTTGGGCAAAATCTTCCTGAAAATATGTTTGGAAAAGCTCCAAAACCTATAACAGGTAGACTACTACGAAATTTGTATAAGATTTGATTATGGGCTAACTCTGTTTTCATTGTAATTGATTATTATTATTATTAACAAAAACCGAGAATAGTTATTATATTAAAAGACACTAAGCTAAAGCTCAATTTAGATACATGATTTACATAAGCAAGTTGAAACCAGTGGACATGGTCAGAATGGAGTATATATCAACGACCATCTAAGAATTATGACCTTGAGACTTTTGAACAAAATGCTACAATATCTATAGTGTTCCACTTGTACATTCATTAATAGTAACGTAACAAAATCCAAATTTTACACAATATCAAAATGTTGCATTAAACCATGAGCAATTATCTATCCATTATGATAATCTCCCAATTAACTATTAAGGAATGGTGACATACCCCTTTTTTCCCTGCCACCAAAGTTCACCTTGATTTAGCCTTGATCCCAAATTAACCATGTGATCAACCTTGGAGTTCCTTTATTTGAGAACATGGAGACATTTCTTCTTGAGGATAGACTGATAAAAATGACAAAACCACTTGAAAATATGACTTAACATTTTACCTAAAGGGAGAGATCTTGAATATAAATGGTGTATTATGTTCAAGGAATCACCATAAACAATCACCTCCTAAATTCCCAGATTCACAATTTCCCTCGAACCTTGATATAAGGCATAGGCTTCAACAACATTATTGGAAATGTGACTTAAACCACAAGAAAACCTACGTTCTTCTTGATTCTCAGGGAAACCCCCCATCCCCCCACCCCACCAACCCCCCCCCCCCCCCCCAACTCTACCACCCCTTGGTTTCATTTTGCTGCTCCATCAAAGCTTAAGATGAAATTTTAGGCTTATCCAAAAGCCATTGATCAAATTTTCCTTAGATAATCTTACTTTCTAGCTTGTTGAAAATAACAACAAGAAATGTTAAAAATAACATCAAGAAAAATCCTTATTTAATTTTTCCTTGAATTGAATTAGGAATTAAATTGTAATTCCAATTCTCATAGATACTTGTAACAGTGAACCAAGTGAATTTGACTTAGTTGGACCTGTTAATTCGAGCTGAGGGTCTAACTAGAGTCATGTAGAGTGTCTCCTACTTGTTAGGAGCCCCAGTTGAGTTTATTTTGAGTTGTAATTACTTAATACAGTTTAACTGAGTTAAAGTCAGTTAAACTAGTTCCAACTAATGAAGGAATTAATGGGAGATCTAGTAGTGGGGTGTAACCAACAGTGATCAACCAGTAAACTAAAGATTCACTTATAATTAACTCATGCATGTCATATCAAAGAAAGACCTAGTTGAGATTGGAGTTCAGGGACAGTGTACTATCAGTTGTATAATCATACGAATTGTATAGGTGGTTCATGCAATCAGAGGAAGGCATATGAGGATTGCGCAATTCATAACTATGGGATTTCCCAATTAAATATGGGTTAGTTCCCAAGGAAACTGTGCAAGGCAATAGGATCTTTGCAGACAACAAAAATGGCTAAGTGTTGGCTTGAGCTTGTCTGTGAAGCAGTGATATAGGTTGAGATAGCGCAGAGGTTTCTTGGGCTTGAGAAAAGCATTCTAATTTTCTCATATTTTTCGTTTAATGCAATATACAGATAGAAAGGGTTTTTAGTTGTGGATTTCCCCAGAAAATCATTGTGTTATGTGTGATTGGATTCTTTCTCTTTTATGCTTCATGATTTCATTGACCATTTATTATTTCTGCTGATGAGTAGAGTAGATTCAACTCAATTGTGTTAGCATATTACAATCTGCAGTTTGAATCTACAAGGAATTTCTACATGGTATCAAAGCTGAAATCACTATAGAAGAGGAGAATACGAGTTCGTCTTTTGTAGGATAAGTCGAATTTGCAGTATCATACTTTAGAGCCAACAAGAAATTGTTTTATGGATTGAGACTCGAATATGCCCTCGAGGGTAGTTCAAACTATATTACTTGGAAGGACATGATGGAGGCAATGTTGGAAGACAATGGGTTTAAGAAATTCATAGACAAAGATATTCCTAAGCCAACTAGTGCTCAAGATCTGGTAGAGTGGAGAAAGAGTGTGGCAAAGGCGAGAAGGATTATCCTTGAAGGAGTTCGAGATCATATTGTCTTGAACCTCCAAGGTAAGGAAACTCCATTTGCAATGTGGAAGGCCTTGACAGACCTATTTCAAAACAGTAGTGACCACAGGAAGTTGGCACTGAAGGACAAGCTCAGAAAGATCAAGATGGAGAAGGGTGACTCAATACTAAAGTACTTGACCAAGTCCACCCAATGTCAGGATGAGCTTGGAAGTGTCAGTGTTATAGTTGCTAAAGAAGATCTGGTGAGCCTAACACTTCTAGGCCTTCCCAAGAGCTGGCACAACTACTAGGACTTAGTTAATGAAGGGAGAAGATTCCAGAGTGAGAGCGATTGTGGTACAACTTGGTGCAAGAAGAGATTTGACGAAACACCAACTGTGGGATCTCATCCAAAGAAGTGGATGAGGACTTTGCATTAGTCAACAAATAAAAGAAAGTCAAGGGAAAGAAGTCCCAAGGCGAGGAGGGTGGCAAGAAGAAAGACTTGTTGAACATCAAGTGTTTTCACTGTCAGGAGTTCGAGCACTATGCCACGAAATTCCCACAAAAGAAAGAAAGCAAGAAGGAGGCTCTAGTAGTAGCAGCAAGTGAAGCTCTAGCTTCATAATTCGAACTTGATTTCCCTCTCATTGCATGCATGGAAAGCATTGTAATGGGAAGCATGTGGTATCTCGACCGTGGGGCTACGTTCCATATGATGGGGAATAGAGATCTCTTCAATGACTTAAAGGAGAAAGACCTCAAGTAGAACATAGCATTTGGAGATGATGGGAGGTATAGTGTGACCAACATCAGTACTTTTACTTTTGAGAGGGAGGTTGGCTCTCCTCTCAAACTCACAGATGTGATGTATGTTGCAGGACTAAAGAAGAATATTGTTTTCGTCGTGGTACTAGAAGATTGTGGCTATGATGTGGTTTTTAGCAAAGGAAAGTTGTTCCTTAGACACATTGCCACGGGATAGGTGAAATAGATCAGTGTGCGAGTCAAGAACATGTATGCACTTAAGGTACAAGATGCATGTAAAGCCTTGAGGAGCAAGGAAAAGGTTAGAGACTTGGTAGTTGAGAGGGAGCATGAATTACCTCTCAACATGCATCCTCAGAAGAAGCCTCAGGAAGTTGTGGAGCAACCACAATTGGAGAAGCAGAGAGGAGATAAGGTGGAACCATCCACTCAAGTAGAGACCTCCAGTAGGGGGGAATTTCGAGCTAAGTGGGCATAAGGAGCACATGCAACATACCTCCAGGTGTGAGGTGGGGTGATATGAAACCTTGATCCAAGAGTTGCATAAATTTGGGCAAGTTCCATTGAGGTGTGTTTGTCTCATGGATCATTACCTTGCTATGGGGGCCCACAATATTTAGTAGCAGGAGGATCAGTGTTAGTCAGATACTATGGAGTGCAGAGCAATGTTGACAAGAGAGAAGGAGGCTCAGTAGTAGAGTCAACAACAACATAACTTTTCCCAGTAAACAGTGGCAGACATAGCAGATTCAATTTATTTTGTTTGGATGTTTTTTGGTTGTAGATGTTGCAGTAGAAACAAAAACAATGACAAGTGTTACATGCAGAACATTCCAAAGGTATTAGATCGAGATAGAGTTTAATTCCTTTCTTGTTGAGAGGGAGTGTTAAAAATAACATCAAGAAAAATCCTAATTTAATTTGTCCTTGAATTAAATTAGGAATTAAATTGTAATTCCAATTCTCATAGAAACTTGTAATAGTTAATTAAGTTAATTTGACTTACTTGGCTCAATTAATTCGAGTTAAGGGTCTAGCTAGAGTCATGTACAGCATCTCCTATTTTTTAGGAGCACTGGTTGAGTTTGTTTTGAGTTGTAACTATTTAATTTAGTTTAACTGAGTTAAATTGAGTTAAACTAGTTCCAACTAATGGAGGAATTAATGGGAGATCCAGTAGTAGGGTGTAACCTGCAGTAGTGGGGTGTAACTAGCAGTGATCAACCAGTAAATCAAAGATTCACTCATAATTAACTCATGCATGTCATATCAGAGAAATACCCAGTTGAGATTGGAGTTCAGGGATAGTGTATTATCAGTTGTATAATCATCTGAATTGTACAGGTGGTGCATGGAATTAGAGGAAGGCCTATGAGGATTGCAGAATTCATAATTGTGGGATTTGCTAATTAAATATAGGCGAATTCCCAAGGAAACTACGCAAGGAAATAGGAGCTTGGCAGGTAGTAGAACTAGCTAAGTATTGGCTTGCGCTTGTCTATAAAGTAGTGAGATAGATTGAGATAGTGCAAAAGTTGCTCGAGCTTGAGCAAAGAATCGTAATCTTCTCATATTCTTTTATTAATGCAATATCAGATAGCAGGGGTTTTTAGTTGTGGCTTTCCCCAGAAAATTATTGTGTTATATGTGATTGAATTCTTTCTCTTTTTTTGCTTTGTGATTTCATCGATCGTTTATTGTTTCTGTTGATGAGTAGATTCAAGTCAATTGTTTTAGCATATTATAATCTGTAGTTTGAATCTACAAGAAATTTCTACACAACTCTCACTAAGATGTGTTTTCTCCCTGACGAAACACTTTTGATAAAAACGTTAATACATTATGATTCCTCCCTATTTAATTTTTGATCCTCTTCATTTATTTTACTAGTTGGAAAGATTCTTCAAGAATCCTTATTGTTGATCCCACCATTTTGATGATATCCACCTTTTCATCTTGAAAAGCAACCCAATTTCTAGCTAGCGAAAATTTTCCAACATACATATTTAGGCAATACTTCCCATATTCTCTTCATTAATTTTTTCCCTTCAAAAGAGCCATTATAACATTTCTCCAATGTTCCCAACAAGTCTTATAGTGAAGAATGCCAAATTATCATTGATTTTAATTGGGATAAGATAACTCCCCAGACTTCAAGCGCGAAAGGGCATTCCAAGAAGAGACAATCTATATTTTTAGCAACATACTTGCATAAGGCACACTGGGAAGGTCCAACAATTCCCAATTTCAATTGTTAGTATCTTCCCATGAGCTAATTTCCAACAAAAACTATTAATTTTTGGGAGGCAATTCGAGCTTCAAATAAAGACCCAAATCCGAGAAGAAGGAGGTCTAATTTCAGGGAAGATAAGAGATTGATAAACCCTTTTAACATAATAAAAATCATCTACCTAACCCTGAGAGTAACAAGGAGGAGGGAGCACATATTACAAGAGTGGATTCAAGAGATTTCCAAATACTAACAAGGAGACCTGAAATCTTACCCCACGCCTAGCTCAACCAATGCTTGTTTAGATGAGTAAGAGGAGATATCCCACATAGATATTTATTCTGGGAAGTCAACCTATTACGTAGGGAATGAAATAGGGGATTTGAGCCTAGAGGATGATTTCCCACAATTCTCTTAGTCCAAAAATTTATTAATTTCCCATTTCCTAGAATCCAAGTCAACTTAGACATAACTAAAGTAATATAATCCAACATCAAATGCCATATCTGAGATCTACGTCTATTGTGAGGAATATGATGGGTACACAATTCTCTTGTCCCCTTAAGGTATTTTTTATGAAGAAATAGTTTCCACCAAGACATTATCCCTTGTGATTAGCCACCAAACCAGATTTTCCCCAAGGGCTATATTCATTAGAAGGGGTTCTCTTATTCCTAACCTTCCCATGGATTTTGGAAGAATAACCACCTTCCAATTCACTATATGAAACTTTTTAGAATTTGTCTTTCCTCCTTACTAGAGAAACCACTTGAGATCTTGAGCCAAGTGCTTCTTAACTAAGATGGGGTCCAACATAGTTGAGAATGGGATTATAGGAAGGGTTGAAAGGAAAATTTGAACTAGAACTAATATTCCAGCCAGATTTAGCTAATGAGCTCCCCGTTGCTCAAATTTGGATTTAAACTTGTCAATAGCATGACCCTAAGAAGGATGAGGGAACATTTTGAAACATATGGTCATGCCCAAATATCTGATATTCATCCACTCATCCCTTCCTGTTATTTGCAAAATTCTTAAGATTATTCTATGCAATAGTTTGCAAACATTCCAAGAATACAAATGAATTTTACCCTCATTTATAAATCCTCCTGAGACACAATCTAAATCATCCAAAATAATTTTTAAGCGCCGCGATATAATTCAAGAGGCGCCACCAAGAAAGATTATGTCATCAATGAACTAGGTGTGATTTATATTCTTTATACATTCTGAGAATTGGATTCTGGGGAGGGAGTGACATCTCTGTTCAAATTTCAGCTTCCTATTCAAAGGTTCAGTTAGGGGAGAGGGGGCACCCCTTCTTAAGGCCTCTAGAAGCTTAAAGAAACCAATAGTATATCCATTAACAAGAGGGGAAATCCAAGGCTGATAAATACAAGCATTGATACAAGATATAAAAGCAAAAGAGAACCTTATTTTTCTTGATTGTAATTAATTATTAAGTTGATAAGTGTGTTTATTTTGAAATAGGACTTACAAAATTTTGATTTAATTATCAATAATTATAAGGTGGATTGAAGGGATTTAACCTCCAAATGTTTTAGTTACACTGATAATAATGTCTATTTTGAAATAAGACTTCCAAAATTTTAATTTAACTAGCATATATCCATCTTAACTCCGGAGCTATCAAGCGCTGAGACAAGGAGAAAACCTTTCCTCAATTTTTGCACTAAAAAAAGATGTTTGCACCTTGAGAGATTTGATCCCACTTGGAGCTTGAGAGATCTGGAATTAAGATGGATATATGTTATCAAAATTACTTATTGTTTTTTACTTTGAGAAAATTAAACTTTACACAAAAGAAATTTAACTATGACATACTATTTTTTTTTACTTTGATGAAATTTCTTCACACCAACTTAATTTTGTAGATACTCCAATTCCAATTTCATGTAGCATTTTACAGAAACACACAACATTTTACTTTTGTAATTACTCCAATCTCATGCAACATTTTACACATAATAAGAGATGTTATTTTAGGTTTGCAAGTATTCCAATTTCGTTACAACATTTTACATGTAATAAAAGTTGATTTTTCATTTATTAGTTTCATGTTTTGACAAATAATGTTATATGACCTTTTATATTACA
Organism: Pinus taeda; assembly: GCA_000404065.3. Classification (NCBI taxonomy): domain Eukaryota; kingdom Viridiplantae; phylum Streptophyta; class Pinopsida; order Pinales; family Pinaceae; genus Pinus; species Pinus taeda. The sequence continues at coordinate 128,238 of APFE030760433.1, read as the reverse complement.
AACAAAACCTAATCTAATTTGAATGAGGAATGGTGTTGTAAGATTCACAGTTTGGTGAGTTTGTTGCCCCATTGTAAATCAAGGTAGAATTTATAGAGAAATAGTTTTATTTAATTATTATAGATTATATATTACATACATTACAATTTGTCAAGATGAAACATAGCCAATAATTCTCCAATTAACCTTATACTCTTTTTGTATTCTTGAATTTTTTCCACAATTTCTTTTTGTGATTAAAAATATAACTGCATATATGTGTTTTTTGTTAAAAAATTTAATTGAGCTATTCTTTATTTCTCATTAATTAGCTAACATATGTTTTTAATTTATTTTTTAACTTAATGACAACATCTCCCTCGTATTCTTTACTTTTTTTCCATTAATTAGCCAACATATTTTCAAATTGTTTTAACATAGCTTTATGTCATAATATCACCTCATATTTTTTATTTTTCATTAATTAGTCAACATATATTCTTAAATTATTTTAACAACATCATTTCCCTCATATATTAGGTTGTAGAGCATCTTTCAGCACAATTATAAAAACTATTAGCTAGATGGTAGGGATTTAACCTCTATTGAATCTTATAGAATATTTTTTAGTAGTATTCAAAAATCAAAAGTTGAGATTTATCTTCAAAGTAGTTTTGTACCTTTTACCCTTAGTATTGATAACCCATGATATTGGTGCATCGTATTGTAACAAAGCCTATTTATAGATTAAGAATCTCCATGACTAAGAATCTTGTTACATTTTTTTTTAAATGTAAATGTTTAACTTATAAATGAATTATTTTTATAATTAATAATAATAATTTAAACTAAAGTTATAATTTAGTTATTTTTATGGTTTTTTAAATTTTATTAACACATGTAAATGAAGTGGGGTGTTTTGATGTTTATCATGGATTGATGTCTAAATTCAAGTTATACTCATAGAGTATTATATAACTATTTAATATTATCTATTGTAAAAAAATGATGATAATAAAAATATATTAATTTTTTAAAAAGTAATTACAAATTTACCACCATTTCATTTATATAGATGTGCTAATTATAAACTATCTCGGGCAAGAATGATAAGAATAATAAAGTATAGTAATTTTTTAAAAAGTAATTATAGTCCATTTTAACATTATCATTAAGATCAACAAATTGGTGGCTATTTAACTTTTCATATCAACTAAATAGCGAATTCTCTGGTCTCACCTTTAAGGTGCACCTTTTAATTTAAACAAGTAATAAATTTTATGATTTCACCCTAAAGTTGCACCTTTGCATAATAATAGATTTTTGGATGTGGGTTGTTGCATTTCTCTCATGAAATTGTTTTTATTGAATCAAGTCTCACCTTTAAGGTGCACCTTTTAATTTAAGCAATTAATAAATTGTATGATTTCACCTTAAAGTTGCACCTTTGCTTAATAATAGATTTTTGGATGTGGGTTGTTGCATTGCTTTCATGAAATCGTCTTCATTGAATCAAGTAACAAATTTCTTGATTTCATCTTGTTATACATAAAATAGGACATGATAATTGTATGAATATGATGTTTGTAAATTTGGAAGCAAAATACAATGTGTAGAGAATTAGGTTAGATCATATGTCATTTCTATGTTTAAGGGTTAAAATTAGTTAATCAAAATTTATAATTTTAAATTTTAATTATAAGTAAAAGTTAAATCAAGGAAGTATGAAATAAAATTTTTAAACTAGACATACTGCTAAAATATAAAACACACTCAAATGTTTGTAAATGATTAAAATCAAAACAATGATTAATGGGTTTTGGTTTATTAGATTGGTAATTCACTAGAGTCTTTCTTGTGAATGAGAGTAAGTGGACACTTTGGTTTTCCTTTATTCAACCTAATAAACTTTAACCCAACACCAATTAAAAAGATGAGGATGCCTTATGACCTTATCTATTTATGAGAGATAACATGGACAGTGACTCAAGTAGTCTTCTACTCATCTTATTAATTAGTGTGTGCCTAAGTCAATGGTCTAGTCTAGAAAAACAATAAATAAGCAACGATACAAAGAAAATAATGAACTATGGTGGTTAGTAATACAATGCCAGGTGAAATTTTGTGAAAGCGTTGGTGTTGAAAATGCAGCGAAGTAAGGTCTTCTGGCTTGTGCCTTAGCTAGTGAAGGCTTTGATTTGTCTTTCTCTAGCATACATGTGAGATCATGAGATATACTTCAGTTGATGAGTTTATTTTTAGTTCACTATAATGGCCATCAATAGACTGCATGCATAGTGTTGGAGCTTCAGTGCATTGGGGACTTCTTCAGTTAAACTATATGATTAGTGGGATGAGACAAGTTCAGTTAGAAAAGGTCAGCCTTTAGGGACAAGTGAATATGACATGAGTTAAGTCATCAGTTAACTTAATTCACAACTAGAGAAAATCAAGGAGCAACTTCAGCTAGTTAATTGAGATCTAGTCTAGATGTAACTAGGACATGCTATGTTTAATTGGAAAAAGCAACTTGTTTCACTAGTGTGAATAACCATTCAAACTTGTTCTCTTGCATACATCAAAATTATATTAAGGAAGAGAAGGGAAAAGGCACAAAGATTGATGATTATTTGTTGATGGTATAACACATTGATTAAGGAGCAAAGGTCAATAATTCGAAGACCTAGCTAAGATTAGGTTCAACTAGAAACGATTGTGTGAGGGTTGAGATCAAGAGGCAGAACCGAGAGAAATTTATCAAGGATGAGAGTAGAGACATGATGAGAACAATTTATGGAGTTGAGATGAGTGAGAAGAAATCTGAGATATTTCTCATAGGCTATTTGCTAGTTGTAGCATCATCACATTGAATTGTAAAAGATTTATTTTCTTAAAGAACAATCAGTAAGAAGATCACAACAATGAAAGTAGGTTTTCCCATTTGGGTTTCTTGTGTAAAACACAAGGGTGAAATTTATGTGTGCATGTGTTTCTATTTCAAGCAGTTTCCATTACATGTTAAATGCTAAGAAACTTTGTATCTTGGTGAAAGTTAATCTCGACTTCAGTTTTTAGTTTCCTTGGTTTTTCAGTAAATTAATCTAAGTAGTTGAAAAGTTTCAAGAAATCTAACATGGTATCAGAGCCACATTTTGTATAAAAACAAACACCAATATTTTTTAGTCAATGAAGAGGGCAATTCAGTCAGTAGGCTTGCATTAAATTTTGAAGAGCAGTATTTTAGATAACATTATGTTGTTCCAAGGGCTAAGGGAAAATCATAGTTTAGTGGGAGCCTCTAATTTATGCTCATGAAGGGAATGGATGTCAGTGGTGTTGGAAGATAATGAGGTGCTAGAATTTGTGAAGAACCTACAAACTACACCTACACATGCTCAAAAATTGATCTAACATAACAAGAATGACACCAAGGCCATGAGGATCATTCTTGAGGGGGTCAAAGACCACACTATCCCCCATCTCCATGGGAATACAACAACAAATGATATGTGGATAGCCATCTTGGATTTGTATGAGGGATACATTAATGCCAAGAAGATTTCCTTAAAGGACAAACTAAGAAATATTATCTGGATGAGCAAAGGAGATCCTATCATTATGTCCTTTCCAAGCTCACCTAGGTTCATGATGAGCTAGTTGGAGTGGGTGAAACTGTAACAGACAGAGACCTTGTGAGTCTTGTGTTATTTGGATTCATAATTCTTCAGAGAAGTTCTAGGATGGAGTCAGTGTCAGAGAGAATCTTTCCAACTGGGAAAGGTTGTGGGGAGACTACATCCAAGAAGAAATATGAAGGGGGGCGAGAGATGGAATTTCAGTGAATAAATAGGATGAGGAGAAATTTTCCTTAGTATGAAAAGGGAGCAAGGGAAAGGGAAAAAATATCCAAGGAAAGGCCAATTCCGGTTAGAAGGGCGAGAAGATGAGAAAATATTTGAGCAAGATAAAATGTTTATCTTTCCACCAGTTCATACACTATGCCACTAAGTGTCCTAACTTCAAGAAGCGGTCCAATAAGGATCATGTCACAGCGTCAGCCGAGGTATATGAGTTTTCTCAGTTCGAGAAGGATTTCTCATTGATAGATTGCATGGAAATCTTAGTGCCCAACAACTTGTGGTATATTGATAGTGGAACATCCTTTCACATCACTGGGAACAAGAGTTACTTCAGCCAATTGACAGAGAAGGATATGTATTTTCATATAGAGATGGGAAATGATGGCATGTACCTATTGTAGGGCGTGGGTATAGTCAAGTTTGAGAGGGAGTATGGAAAATATCTCTACCTTAGAGATGTCATCTATGTCCCAGGGTTGAAGAAAAACCTTCGTTCAATCTCAACCTTGGAGAACAAGGGGTATGAGGTTATCTTCATTAGAAGGAAGGCCTTCATGAAGCCTCTCGACTCCAAAGAATTTAAGCAGATTGGAGATAGAGTGAGGAACATCTATCAACTACAGTTTGAGACCGTTGCGGCCTTAAGCATCAGGGCAGTACATGAGCATGGAAAAGATGCGGGGGAGCTTTGGCACAAATGCATGGGGCATTTGCATGATGGGGCACTGAATATCCTTTAGGAATTAGCCACAAGGCTACCACAATGAAAAATTGAATAGCATGAAATGTGTAAGGGGTGCACATTGGGCAAGTATGCAAAGTCATATTTTTTAGGCTGAGACAACAGAGCCAAAGGGATTTTGGAGCTGGTACATTTAGCAATATGTGGGCCCTTCTCTTCTCCATCCCTCATGAGTTACACGTACTATGTCACCTTCATAGATGACTATTATCAGAAGAAATGGATCTTCTTTATGAAGAATAAGGAGGAGGTCTTCTCCAAGTTCATGGATTTTAAGCACTTGGTAGAAAGCCAGACCAGGAAGAAGATCAAAGTATTGAGGAGTGATAGTGGTGGGGAATATGTCTCCAAATATTTCAGGGACATGTGTGCCAAGCAGGGAATTAGGAGAGATCTTACAACACCCATAACCCTCAACAGAATGGGGTGGCTGAGAGGAAGAACCACAACATAGTTGGAATGGCCAAGGCCATGTTGCATGACTAGGGGCTACCCATGTTATTGTGGGAAGAGGTATGCAACACTGTAGTATTTCTATAGAAAAGGAGTCCACACAAAGTTTTTGGAAGAGTTACACTGGAGAAGACATTCATCGGCAACAAGCCTGATGTTTCTCACTTTTGCATCTTTGGGAGAAGATTTTACTTCCATGTGCCCAAAGGGAGCAAGAATAAGCTAGAGGCCATTGTTGTAAACATAATTTTTGTGGGTTAATGTGAAACACCTCAGGCATAAAAGGTGTATGTAACATCACCCAAGAAGATAGTTACCAGGTAGGACATGAGGTTTGTAGAGGAAAATTCTCTGAGGGATCCCTTTGAGAGAGAGAAGGTTGAAGTGCCTAAGGAGGAGCTTATTTCTTCCAAGTGGGAGCTTCATCTAATACCATAGACTAAGTCTCATCCAGGTATCAAGTAAGTCATACAACTGAATGAAAAGCACTCATTGCAAGATGAGGAGGAGAAACTGGGATGAGTGGAGGAAACCACTCAGTCAATAACTCCCAGCACAGGGAGGAAGAGAGCCAAGTGGACTAAGTGGTGGATTCAGGAGGCCCATGAGTGAGTTGAGACTCCCAAATTTACATTCAAGTAGAGAAAGAAACCATAAAGGTAAACTAGATACATGGAACTGATGACTAAATTGTTAGACTCAAAGCCTTCTTGTTATGAGGAGGTAGCTTCTCAATAGGTTTGACAAGATTCCATGGTGGAGGAATATTCCTCCATGATGAAAAACAATGTCTGGGAGATAGTGCCATGTCTAGAGGGAAAATAAATGGTAGGCACATGTTGGGTGTACAAGCTGAAGCATGGAGAATATGGGAGTGTGGAAACGTATAAGGTCGGGTTTGTGGCCAAGGGCTTCTAGCAAGTTGAGGGCATTGACTATGATGAGAAATTTACCTAATGGCTCGTTATTCATCCATTAGGACGATTATGGAGATTGCAACATAAATGGGGTGGAAGATCCACTAATGAGCATGAAGACATAATTCCTCAACGAATTGATTGAGGAAGAGATTTATGTGGAGAAGCCATTAGGTTTTGATACTTTCAGTAGAGACATGCATGTCTATCTTCTAAAGAGATCTCTTTATGGGCTCAAGAGGCACAAAGAGCATGGTACATTCGCATTGAAAAATATCTTCAGGGATTGGGCTTGACTAAGAGTGAGGTGGATTAAAACTTGTACTACATCATGGTTGAAGGGCTTCCACTCATTCTAGTGCTCTATGTTGATGATATTATCTTGAATGGAGCAAGTAACTTAATTCAGGACTATAAGGTAGACTTTGCAAGAGAATTTGGGATGAGGAAAATGGGGCTTATGCACTATTTCCTTGGGCTAGAGGTATTGCAAGTTGATGAGGAAATATTCTTGGGGTAGGGAAGTACACCACATAGATCCTCAAGAGGTTTCATATATAGGAATTCAAGCCCATGACCATGCATCTAGTCACAAACTAGAGGAAGGTGGATGCTAGAAAAGTAGAGTGAGTAGATACCATGTTGTATAGGAAAATCAATGGGTCATTGATGTACTTAGTCAACACACAAACTGACATATGTTTTGCAATGAACTAGTTGAGCTAGTACATGAAGGATCCCACTAGAGTTCACTAGGTTACTTCCAAGCATGTATTGAGATATCTCAAAGGCATGAAAGATTATGGATTATGGTATAGAAAAGTTGTTGGAGTGAGGCTTGAGGGATTCATATATGTAGATTGAGCATGGAATTCTAAAAATAAGAAAAGTAGTTCAGGTTGTGTCTTTAATATTATGTCAACAAGTGTTTCCTAGTTCAACAAGAAGCAACTATTAGCTACACCCATCTCTGCAGAGGCCGAGTATATGGATTCTAACTTGGAAACATGTAAAGCATTCTGGATGAGGAATTTTCTTGTGGGTCTTTTCAAGAAGGATTTGGAGCCCATAATGATTCTATGTCACAATCAAAGTTCACTAAGCTCTTTGAGAATCCATTGTTTCATGACTGCTCCAAGCACATCAAGATCAGGTACTATCATCTGAGGGACTGTGTGCAAAAAGGTATAGTAAATCTATCATACATTCCCATAGATGAGCATGTTGCACATATCTTGATGAAGGCCTTAGTCAAAGGAAAGTTTTTGTTTTTTAGAGATAAGTTCAGATTTGTATAGAATCCCTTCCTTGCTAAGAGGGTGTGTTGAAAATGTAGTGAAGTAAGGTATTCTAGCTTGTTCCTTATCCAGTGAAGACATCAATTTGTATTTGTCTAGCTTACATGCGAGACCATGACATAGAATTTAGCTATGATGAATTGATTTTTAGTTCACTAGAATGGTCATCAATAGACTACGTGCATAGTGTTGGAGCTTCAGTGCATTGGAGACTTCTTTAGTTAAACTGTAGGATGAGTGGGATGAGACAAGTTTAGTTAAAATGAGTTAATACTTCAAAGGCAAGTGCATATGGGATGAATTAAGTCCTCAGTTAACTCGGTTCACAACTATAGAAAATCAAGGAGAAACTCAAGTCAGTTAACTGAGAGCTAGTGTATGTGTAACTAGGACTTGCTCCAGCTAACTAGAAAAAGAAACTTATTTCACTAGCGTGAATAACCATTCAAACTTGGCATCTTACATCCATTGAAAGTATACTAAGGCAGAGAAAGACGAAGGAACAAAGATTGATGATTCTTTGTTAATGGTATAACACATTTATTGAGGAGTGAAGATCAAGAATTCGAAGAGAAATTTGAGACTACGTTCAACAGGAAATGATTATGTGTGGATCAAGATCATGTGGTAGGGCCGAGAGAAATTTCTCAAGGATGAGAGTGGTGACAAGCTGAGAAATTTGTTTGGAGCTGAGATTAGCGAGAAGAAAGTCGAAAGCTTTCTCAGAGGCTATTAGTTGGTTTTAATAGTAGCACACTCAATTGTAAAATATTTATTTGCTCAAAGAAAAATCAATAAGAAGACCAAAACAGAAAAAATTGGTTTTCCCATTTGAGTTTCATGGGTAAAACACGGGTGTCAAATTTATGTGTGTGTGCGCTTTTATTTGAAGTATTTTCCATTGCATGTTGAATGTTAAGAAACTATGTATATTGGTGGAAGTTAAACTTGGTTTTAGTTTTTAGTTTCCTTGGTTTTTCAGTAAATTTATCTAAGTAGTTTCAGAGTTTCAAGAAATTTAACAGTCGGGGCCTTCTCCACCAAGAAATATGGTGAATGGCACACTCAGTGCTTTTCTAAACTTTTTCAACTAGATTATCCTCACAAGAACAACTATCCTATGATAAAAAAGCTCATGAAATGTACTTGAAATCATTAAATATAAATAGCAATATAAACAACATATGGACAACAATATGGAATTGAGCTTGCACATAAACTATGAAGCAACTTATAATGGACAAGGTAAGTAAAACTACATAAGAAAAACTAAATTTTTAAGGAGCATAAACATATGTATGAACATATTATACCAACATGCACAAACTTTAATGAACACCACATGAAAGTAGTGCACAAGCTTTGGCTTGTGGGGCCCCTACACTCCTCAACAAGCACACCAAATATCTACCAATAGTTGAAAATAAAAGAAACAACATATATTAAGTGAAATAACCTTGGAGCAAGCTTAAAAAAAACTAAAGTCTAAGCTACAAATTATTTCTTAAAGTATTTCAATTACAAACCCTCTAATTCCCTGTTTTGCAAGCACTAGTTGCTTGCTTTTATAAACAAAAATATAACAAAAGAACCAAAAATATTCCTTGTTGGTGATTGTTGCCTATTCATAGGATGCAATTAGATCAAAGTAACTTCCTTTAGTTCTCAAATCGTGGATCAAATTAAGAATAATTGGATTTGAGTGAAATCCCCAAATTATCTCGTTTTTTCCTTATTGAATTGAATGCATTGACAATGCATTGATCGGGCATCCTGGGATTGTTTTCCTACAAGTAGATTGGTATTCATCCATCTCAGGATATCGATATTCAAAACCCATATCTCGAAAATTTATGGTCACTTGCAAATATTAAAACGAATGATCATTTGTGAGATATATTGCCATTGGTAAATTTGTGTTACAATGCATTTATTTCATAAATTTTTGAAAATTAAAAATATGCAACAAAATTCCTTATGGAACACATTTATTAGACCAAACATGGGGTAGCAAGCTAAGTAAGATTGATTGTGGGGAAAACTCCACAGTTAAGTGCGTTTGAGCCAGAGCCGATTTGGGATGTGTGACCTCCTGTGAAGTCTTGGTTACCAGGTGCAAGCCTTGGAAGTGATGATTGATGCTATGTGATTCATTTCACTAGTTTCATTCCCACTTCTTCACCCCTGTGAGCATCACCCAATGCAATGAGTGCTAAGTGGACTATTCAAAAATCATGAGAAATTAGTCAGTTACGACTACCTCTCATGGAAATGGTCGTAGATGAATGACTTACTTAACGTAGTTGAATACCAAAAATGATATTTAATATAATGCACTGCGAAAACTCCTCCTTAAAAAGTTTTTACTACAGCCAAATAAGGTAATAACCATAGAAAAATATTTGTCATAAAAATTATTGACACACCTTTTAACTGCTCCTTTTCTTAACAATGTGTTTTTGCATTTCTATGAGGGAAAATCCTTTTCATATGAACCATGTACCAAATTGCTTGAATTCACCTTTAAATTGAATATTTCCTTAAAGGTACATGTTTTCATGTGGGTTATTACATGAATTTGGTGTTTTAATCTTGTGGTTTTCAATGAGTCGTTTTTGTGAGAAGAAATAAGGGGATGGGGAAACTCTACAAAAACTAATAAAAGCCACAATTCGTGAATCATGACAAAGGATTTGTTCATATAGGAGTAATCTTGAAAAAAAAATTACACATGGAAACTTGCACATAAGAACATTGTATCCATCAAAGAATGTATTGAACAAATTACAATAATGATACGTCACACCCTTACTTATATCAATACAACATAAGGCCTCATAATATAACATTGAGGTGCTCATAACAAATTTCCAATATGGATAATTGATTCAACTATCTCCATAATTATCTCCACAATATATCCACAACATATCCACAAATATTTTAACTTATTCTTTGTGATTTTCATCCCTAACTTTTCTCATTGTCCTAATACTTGATCATAAGTATACTTTTGCAATAACTCTACTTTTATTATAGTATTTTCATTATATTAAAGTATGAATTATTCCTTCATACTCCCTCTTAATGAATACTTATGATTTAGTATGGATGTCTTGAGTTGTCTTGTTCTTTAGTCTTCTACACTCTTCATCATCTTCGTTCATCTTTATCTTCATCTACATCTTCATTCATCTTCTCGTGTTGCAACATTCTGAATCTTGAGTCATTCATCTCAACTGAATCATTTTCATATCAAGGATTTCTTTCGCTTACCCTTCATCTTCCCATGGGTTCTCTATGGATTGCCCTTTAACTATTACATCATAATTAGGGTTTTCTTGACTCACCTTTAACCTCAAAGTGGCTCAATTTACCACGATTCAATCATTACATCAAGTGGTTTTATCTTACCACAAACCTCCATCTTTCATTACAAAGTGATTTTTGGTTCACAACGAACTTGTTGAAATTGTAGCTAGTGTCGGTCTTCATAATGTAATGTAAAACTATCATTAATGTATTTATCATATTCATTATCATATTTATTTTTTTCCAAAGCATGATCGTCATGTTTATAGAGTCAAAAAGAGTAAAAAATAAAATGTACCTAAGTCATGTCACATTTGGACATTTGTAAGAAAAAGAAAATTGATTTCGTGTTTAATTCAAAGTCCACCAAAATGCTCAAAGTCAGCCCTCCTTGGAACAAGTCAACTTGGGCCCCCAAGAGCCACCTATTCGACCCTCTTGGACAACTATATATAAGAAATAATTTTGACCCTATTGGGGCTCATCTATTCAACCAAAAATAATACATCTAAAACCAATGAAGAAAAGGAGTCAAAGAAAGTCAAAAGGGAGAGAAGGATGAAGTCAAAACCAAGAAGAATATCTAAGTTTGACTGAATTTTTGACCTAATGACAGCTCAAACATGTGGATTGTAAAGTCTATGGAGAAGGCCAAATTTTCTGAGGTTTCCACGAGGGAAAATTTCAGCCTCCCTTTGCAAGTCTCAAATTTCAATGTGCTGACCAGATTTGGATAGTTTGACCATCATTGACTTTGATAAGAGTTGACCAAATTTAGAGGTGACTTGGAGGAGGATTGGACTTGAAATTTTGATGGCAGTTTTGGGTCTTGGTCTTGGTCTTAGATATCTCATTTTTATTTGATTCTATAAGAGAAGGGTTATTGGGTTTTCCCCCTTGTGGGGTTTTTCCTTGGATTGGAGCCTAATTTTTTTATCTCTTGTTTCTTTATTTTCCTTGAAGATTGAATATTTTGTATAATTTCTTAATGAAGAAGACATAACAAATAATAAAGAAGAAATATAAACATTCACAAGTAATTATTAAGTAGGGAAATAAAGTTTAATTCCATTATACTTGGTTTCTCAACATGGTATCAAAGTTATGGTAAAAACACTAAGTTGGACAAGGTAAATTGAGATTTATAGAAGTAAAGGATGAGATAACAAGGAGTAAAATTCTAGGGATACATCTGAGTTTCATGTGGCATACTATGAGAAGAAGAGATTTGAATCTTGTGTACATCTTCTTTGGAATTCAAGACCTGAAGTTTTTTAGACCTCCCTTTCGGACCTGTGGCACCTCTTTCTCAAAATTGTGACACCTTCCTTTCAGACCTATTGCATCTCAGCTTCGACCCTGACGCCTATTCCTCCTAATATTTTTGGCCTACAATCCCAATATTGTAATTATACCTATGACCTTCTACATTCAACCTATGGGTTCATACTTTTGAACCTATGAACTCTCTTCTTGTGAAAAAATCAGACTTCACAGAGCTTTGCAATTGAGAATTATTTGAACAATATTAGAGGCATTATTTGGAGCATCCTGGTGACAGTGGTTGAAACAGGCATGATATCATCTTTGAAGTTACTTGCAAGGAATATTGAAGACATTTTGGAGCATTAAATATAGTTGAAGACATTCCTTGTAAAGCCTTATCGAAACCCTTATTAGAAAAGTATTGGAACCTATTTGGAGTCTTCAAGTGTAGCAACCTTAGATTGATGAGTGAGTTTGGATGATATTGTACCTATCATTGAAACTTTATGAATTATTTATTGTAAAGATATGAAGAGTCTTGAAAACTCTTTAAAGCCTTGCCAAAACTAAACTTGATCTTGAAGTAGATCTAAACATGTGGTGACAATTATGAACAGTCTAAACCTATAGTGATACTCTGAAAAGATAAAGATAATGACATACCAATTAATTTTTATCAAGATAGATAAACAATTATTGATCATCCTTTTGCCATTAATGAACATGAAATTCTTATTCCTCTTTGTTTTGATATATTGGATGAGATAGAAAGGAATTTTAGAGAATCTTGTGAAGTCATTTATGATAATTACTCTGATATTGAGGATGTTGATTTTTATTCTTCTCAAGAGAATCCTCATGAAAAAATTCAAATAACATCTGTGAATGAGGAACGTTTCAATTTAGAAATTATTCCAACCTATCCTCATTTTAGAGTAGCAAATTATCTTCATGATTTCACCATTCAAAAAAACATTCCAATTTATGATTCATATCATGATCAAGCTCTCATTTCTACTCATAATCATAATTCGTTTTCTAGTTCACAAGTTAGAATTCAAAATTACTCAAATTCCGTAATTCTACTCAATCCTTGTGAAAAAGAAATCATTTCAAAACGATCCCAATTGTGCTGTAACATTAGTTGTAAAAATAGTGATTTCACTTTTTTTTGTTTTCTCACTTTTTTTGTTTAAATTTAGGTTTATTTTTTTATTTTATTTTTCAGAATTTTAACACTTTATCCTACCATATTGAGCACTTTACTATCAAACACTCAATTGATGAATTGCCTTATTGGGAAATTGAAGTTTTATGTTATAACCATGAACATCAAAAGTTGTTAACATGTCAATGTCAATCGATGTTCATTTCTTATCAAAAGCTTCTATCTTCTCAAAGGCAATATCAACAAGAGAATGTATTTTTACAATCTGGCCAGCAATCTAATTTTCAATTGTATTTAACAGATTTCCATTCATTTTTTAATGACTCATTTGAAAAATATTTGGAAGTTTTTCCTTTAAAGAAGATTGTTAATAATTTAACATTTGTACATAACACTAACAATTTTTTCCAAGCCTTTGAATTTAAAAGCTCATCTTCACAATCTGGCCTGTTATCTCCTCTTTTAAACGTTTCTCAATTATTAATAGAAATCCATCCAGATTTCTATGATCCAATTGGTATTCAATTGAAAAGGAAATTTCAAGAGAAAGAGGTTTTAATTAAGTTGATAACAATAACTGTACATTCTGACTTCATATTTATTTTCCTTAGTTTAGCTAGATTTGTATTTTTATTACTAACATTTGAATTGTACATACATGCAGGAATTAAAATGAGAAAATTGTTACACTGGAAATACGACTATACCTAATCATTTTCATGTATATGGTTAGAATAGGAGTAGAATTAATTTAGTTTGTTTGTTTTATGTAGTTAATTTATTTTTAATAGTTCTGCAGATTAAAAATAAAACAAAACAGTCAACCCTTTTCATACATTTTCAGTGAAACATTTTCTTCCTATCAGAAAGTTTTAATTCTTGTTTTCCTTTTTAATTTCTTATAGCAATACCTCTACTCTACCTATTTTGAATAATCTCTAGATTAAATTCAATTAAGGTTGCACTTGGCATCGATCGCCTTAAAGCCACTTTTCTTCATTGCAGGATTTCCTTCTAAGATTTTCTTTTGAAATTTATATGCCAAGGATTTGAGGATATAAAAGCTTCATGATCCCATTATCCCATGAAATGTATGACTGCCTATGATAAGCTTAGTTCTAATTCAATCATTATTAGTTAGTCTAACCTTTCACGGTAATCATATGAAGTTCATATTATCTTCCTTGAAATTTGTTAAGGATGTCCATTATGCTGTGTGCACACATCCAAATCTGCTTTGATATTTTTCCATAATTAGTGGCTTTATCCCATTATGATCTTTAGTTTATTATTTGATGTTATGATATGCATCATATTCATTTATTAAAGGCATTATTGAACAATCACTATAACAATACATATGCTTCTCAAGTTATTTGGAATAAGCAGAGGTAATAAATTGCTGTTTCAATTCAAAAGGGAAGCCTATTTTCATATTTATTTCTAGTAAATTTTATATTTCCTGAACATGAATAAACAGATTTTATTTAGGTTGATTGCACATTCCGATTTAGAATAAATGATGAGATGATTTTGAACAAAGTCAAAGTTTTGATAAATCCAAGGAAAGATTTGAAGATTCATGAGGTAAAAACTACAGAGAATTTCCTTCCAGGTACGCATTCACAAGTTCATTCTCATCTATTATTAGTTTTTCTTTTTCTTAGTTCATTTTTATTTTTGTTTTGTTTTATTTGCAGGTTTTCATTTGTTTTCAAAACTTAAAGTAAGCAGCAAACCCATTTTAAATTTGCAATAGGTTCAGAGAAATTTTATTTTGTGATTCATTAGAATTTAAACATTTTTAACTTTGTTTTCAACCATCAGAAAACCCAATTGAAATTTCAAGCAATATCATAGGATTCAACTTGGTTTTCATATTGCTGATACTTCAATAAAAATATTCGCAATATTATCATCTCGCTCATCTTCGTCAATCATTTCATTCTGATATCACATCATCCATATCACAAACATTTGTAGCGAAATATTTCATCGAAAGTAGCTTT
This sequence comes from Pinus taeda, assembly GCA_000404065.3. Taxonomy (NCBI): domain Eukaryota; kingdom Viridiplantae; phylum Streptophyta; class Pinopsida; order Pinales; family Pinaceae; genus Pinus; species Pinus taeda. The sequence continues at coordinate 113,234 of APFE030760433.1, read as the reverse complement.
TAGCATTTTTGATAACAAATTGTTTAATAAAAGATCTCTGATGTATTACCTTGCTCATATGTCATATCGCATATTGGAGGTTTGCAGTTGAATATACTTCCATTATCATGAATCGCCGATCTCCGATAAATGACTTTACCATATTGCGATGACCACATAATTCCGGACCCGATATGAAAGTAAAATCAAGTTTATAAAACATCGCGTCCATTCAATCGCAATAATGGTAGAAGCATAATTTTAAAGCACCGATGTCTCGGATACGATATGTTACTAAATTTTTAACATAAAATTATCAGGTCCACTCTTCATCACATATCGACGTATTGTTACATCATGTGCTTAAGATTGCCGATTGCCGATTAGCCACGTCATTCATCGCATATCGGCATCGCAAGAATCATATTGTGTTACATCGGGTACCAAAAGTTCACCAAACGCTGATTAGCATCGTCGATTAGCAATCGCCGATATCGCAATCGCTTCATTGCATTTTTATTTATGCTCACATCACATCTCTAAATCTGTGATGTGCAATGTGCAAAGTACAAATCACAAGATGCGGTGTGCGATCTGCGAATTGCAACACGACTGCCCCCGATCCGTAATATAACAGTTCTTCGATAATGTGATCGCTACATCTCATCGCACATATTTTCTTCGCATGATCTCATATTGGCAATTTGCTATTTCAACCTCCGATGCGATAGCTTCCAATGCATGCCTCTAAGCCATTAACATTTAATCAATATATGGCATAGCAACAAAGGTGAAGTCTTGCAAATTAAACTTTAAGCATGGTGAAAAAACATGTGATGCGAATCATCCGATACGGTGATGTGTTATTTTAAAAAACAAGCTTGGGTAACCACTATGGTAAGAAAGCAGTTAATGACCAATTTGCAGCAAATTTAAATCATTTTCATTTCTCATATATTTCATTTTCAAATATATAATTCCATAATTAAAAAAGGAATTCAAGACCTCTCTATCTTCATATTTAAATTTTATTATCTTGGATTTGGTCTTGATTCTGGACAATTTATAAAATCCTGGAATTTATATGAAACTTATAGTATTTTGAGAAACGTTCATTACTACAAATTCTCACTCTCATTTCTGATGTATTTGTGTTAATTTCGATTCCCTTGAACACTAAGCATTCCATTTTTATATTTTACTGCTTGCTTTAGTGTAAATAAAATAAATAATGGTTTGGGGTTATATGATTTTGGTTAGTTTGACTTCTTCATGTTTTTAATGTTAATTAAAATAAGAAGTCAGCTAGTTTGGAGAAACTGATACCTTTCAGGTAAGATCAAAAGCAATTATCCAATGGTAAGATTCATGTACCCACTTTCATTAATTTTCATTTCGTTACTTTAGTTACAATTTTGTTTTTCTGATATATAAACCTGTTTTGCATCTCTTCATAAAAAGCTTCCAACCCTCTACCGGATCAGATTTTCGAAGTCCTATACTCTTCTCTTGGCTTTATTTCAAAAAGCAGCGATAATCTTCATTGAAATAGCTACACCAGAAAGTTTCTGAACCTTTAGTTTATTTCTTTAAGCATTCATTTTAAATTAGAAAATGATTAAGATGAATGCTTTGAAACAAGAAGATTGATATCAGACAGAAGATTTTCATTGTGGCTGAATTTTATCGTCACTGCTATCTAAAAGCCTAAAACACTTACAACCTTGCAAGGTATCATTTTTCTAAATCTCAACATAAGAAGGAATGTTTATACGATTATTTTCTTTTTTCTTCATATTGTTGAGACATTGGTATAAACATTCGTGTTTGAGTTTATCTTTTGAAACTTGGATTTTCCTTTCCACTTTTAAAATTTCTTCATTTTTGTTTTGTTTGCTGATTTCTTTTCTCACTTTAGCATAAGAATTCTTTTCTTTTGGTTTTCAATTTTGATTTTTGTGACTTTGCCATGATTTATATGGAAGGCCTACTTGTTACCTAACAATGGTTAGCATACATGGAGGAAAATTGTTAATAGTCACCTATTAGCTTTTTCTTAAATCTCTCAGTAAAGTTTAATTTTCTTATTATAAAGGTGACATATTTAAGGAAGAGATTACCAATCAAGAGAAGTTGGCAAAGTATCATAAAACCTGAAAATTTTCTTTTTCATCAAAATGTAATCATTTTGAGATTTCAAAATTTCATTAGGATCTTTCAAAGTTCTATTATCAGTCAAGAAAAGTTATTTTTAGCCAAGTAAAGACATTTTACAGCAAAGCACCTTTAACTCTGAAATTGTCATTCTTAACTCTTAAGGAGTCAATGATTCTCCCCGTCCCAGAAAGTCTTATTTTTCTAGAGTGTGATCCAGAAGTATATTTAAACTTAAAAGATAAGAGGTCTCATTATGAGTTTGCTTACCATGATCATAGGGGAAAAATAGGCTAACATTACCAACACTGCTAAACAAACCAGGGTAATGGCTTATGATTGCAAACAATTATAAGACAAGGGGTCTCATCACGAGCCAGCTTGTTCGGTCTAATTATAATCAGTGAATGGCATTATCAACTATCTGGCTACCAAATAAGGACAATGACTTTTAAGAACTAAAAAATAAAAAATAAAAAAAGAAAAAAGAAAATAAACATATAAATGGATTTATCTCTAGATCAATAATTCTTAAATAGATGGGATTCTAAATCATTGATGATTAAAAGGTAACCCTGCCGAGACTATAGATGTTTGCTGGTAGCAGTGGCTCTACTTGTGACAAATGAGTATATTTTAAAAGCTAAGTTGTAAAGTGACCCCTGCTTTATCTCTACAACTAATTAAGGACTGATATATAGTTCTGAAATATTTTAATTTATGAAAAGTTTTAAGAAAAATTACAATTCTTATTTTTATTCAGATTAATGAACCTAGTCAAGCATTCCAAAAAATAATTTTCTCTTCTTTAATTATTTTTACTTTAATTTTAGGAAAATCTCATTCATATCAAACAGAGATAACTGGTTCTTCTCCCGTGTGTCACCATTGTTGTGGAAAAAACACAACCCCCGCCCCCCCCATTTTTGACTTGTTCACTTCAAATAATGGGGACCCTTTCTATAAAATTTTTGGCCAAACACCTTTTTGGATTTTTATTTAGTTGATTGCCCTACGCTTTTGTTAAATTATTGTTTTCTTTGGATTCTTGTTTTGATTGCTTTGTTAAAATCAATTTTTTATAAGCTTCTCATTGACGATTGTTTCGTCTCATTTGGTCAACTGGTTTGAAAATGATACTCCTTTGAAATCTCATCATTTATCTAGCCTGGGTTAAAAATGCATAAAATGTACAATATTGCATTTTGTAAATAAATTAGTTTGATAATGCATTTATTTTAAATATTAAGCCTTAGTTAGTTCTTACTAACATTTTTTTGTTTTTTAACTTATACAGCCAAATCATGAAGCAATCGGATTTTAGTAATTTACTCCAATAAATTACTAATCTCGAAAAATCATAATTTCGAAGTAGCTGTAATTTATTTTTTTCATTTAGTTTCAAAATAGCTGTGGTTTAATTTTCATTTTTATTAAAAGTGGTTGTAGTTTATAAAATAAATCCTCATAAAATAAAACCAAAATAAAAATTGATCTTTAAATAATTAAATATTAAATTAATTTAAATTTATATTAAAATTTAATATATAAAAAAATTGTTTTGCAATCGGAGGATTGTATCGGAAATTTTTAATAAACACATCTCTTAAAACCCCGATACCCCTCTCAACGCCGTCAACGCCGATTGTGAAAAGACATGTCACATTGACCAACCCTCATTATAAACTTTAATTACATTATCGAGAAATCAGATTGGCATTTCTCATCGCAACATTTTAAGAAAACCCCGAAAACCTCACTTCCCTATCGCTGATTGCGATAAGGACTTCAAGCGATTAACCAAAGTCTTATAACACATTTGGTTTTTTAAGTTTTGAACTCATTCATTCATACGAATGAGTTAAAAGGTGATGAATGAATAAATAATATGAAGTAAGGATGGTCAATTAATTAATTAATTAATTTTTTAGTTTTATTTAATATTTTAAAATAATAATTTTAAATTAATTAATTTAATTAATATATTAAATTTAATTAATTAAATTAATTAAAATTTAATTAATTAAATTTAATTAAAATTAATTATTATTTAATTATATTAATTAGTTTTTATTAGATTTAATTGGTTTGTAGATAATTAATTATATATCAATTAGTTAGATTAATTAATTAGTTTAGTTCATAATTAACAATTAAATTAAAATTAATTAGAGACTAATTTAGGATTAGATTTTTAATTAAAATTCAGATTTTTAGCCCAGCAACAGAATTTCCAGATTTATGCCAGATTTGACTCATCAACTTTGGAAGTCCATAGAATGAGTTTTACTTGACCAAATGAGGCATAGGACGGCTCATTGGAAAGATAAAATCAAGGAGAATATTTTTGAGGAGGTTTCACTAACAGATTTGATCATTAATTGGGACAAAAATCATGCAGAAGATCAAGCTCCGAATTTCTAAAACAAAATCAATTTTCTGAGTTATTTTCTGCATTTTCATTTGTCCAAGCCTCTTTTAATTGCAGTTCCATTCGTCAATAATATCCTTGACCAATTAAACCATCCCAGGCATCAATAGAGAGCTTATATTTTATTTTATTTTTTTTCAATTATTTATTTAAATAGAATTCAATTGGATTTATTTTAAATGCCAGCAATGATATTTTGATTTTATTGTTGCATCTTAATTCATTTTCATTTCTTTTTGCAGGAAAATAGTAGAAGAAATATGGAGAAAATGATCTCAATCAATGAGAAGGCTCCAGCAATTAAAGATCGGAATTTTGAGCAAATAAAATTAGATTGTGCAGATTTCTCTTCAACACACTTTCCTCTTAAGAATTCCTTCACAAAATATTATAAATAGCAGATTGCAGAATGTAATAAGGGGCTGCTCTCCTATGCAATTCTAGACTTCTAAAAGCACTACTATAATAGGAATTTAGAGTTGTAGGAGGGAGGAAAGAAAATCTCAGATCTGGGGATTATTAAGGATTTTTCCTTTGTATCTTGAATTATGTATGAGGGGCAGAGTTTGCACTACTGTGGCTCTAGTTTTGAAAGCAGAAGTTCAAGCAATGTAAAGGACTGTTGGAGACCGAGGTCAGAGAAATGGATGTAATAAATTGGTATTTCTAATATTATTGTTTCAAATATCAGTTTTATTTTTATGGTAACAGGAATGTCTCATTTTATTCATGTTTGTGCACTATTGTCAATATGGGTAATTTGTCTCAATGTTGTTATTATGTATCTCTGGTCTTATGGATTAAATTCTGATTTCTGAGTAACTACTTGCTCAAAAATCTATCTTATAAAATTGATTTATTAAATAGTAATGTGTTATGAACTATTTCTGCATATTATTATTTAATTATTGGATTTATTGATTTGATAATCAATAGCATTTTTGTGAACTACTTCTGGGAACGTTGTTGGTTTATTATTTCAGTTAATAGGTCTCAATAGGATGTGTTTTGGTATCCATAATGTTAGTTAATTGAACTACTTCATTAATTTGATATTCATTATAAACAAGACATATTTAAATCCCAATACTTTAATTATCTTGCTCTTAGTTAGGTTAGATCTATATCTGCCTAATTAAGATAGGATTTAGATTAGTTTCTTTTGCTTGCATTATAGAATAAGCTTGCGTTTAGAGTAATTTCTATGTTCTTTTAAGTCCTCTTCTCAAAGAGGCAAAACTTTAGTTGTGGCTTGGCTGAACCCAAATCAGCTTAAGGGTCACTCTCTTGCCTGATCAACAAGAAGAAGTGATCTAATATCCCTAACTATTGGTAGTAAAAGATACATCATAAACCAATAGCGGTAGGGAGAAGGTAACTGAACCTAGTTAAACCAGTCGGAGCCACCACACCAAACGGAAAAGGAGATGCTTTAAGGTCCGGACCAGGTGGTTATCCCCTAGTGTTGTTGTAGCGATTTTCGAGGCATCAACAAGTCTTTAGAACTTGAAGCATCTAGGGTTTGTAAAACCTAGCAAAGGTTTGATTTAGAAAACAATAGGAACAAAACCCTAACTAATCGTTTTTGTTGTAAAAATAAAACGTAGCTCTTGAGTATGACAAGAATTACATCATGCTGATGTAAGGGAAAGGTTGATGAATGGTCCCATATTAAGAGGAAGTTGACTCTACTCAAAAGATAAGCACTCCACATCTCTTTTCCTTGATCACTAATCATTTCTATTTTGTCAATGCACTTTACTTAATGATATTTTTCTTTCATATTCTTCTAATAAAGTTTGTAGGCCATCTCAAGAAATGTCTAAGATTTATTAGTAGATGGAAGAATTGGAATATTTTAACAAAGCACATAGATTTATTTGGATATTAATAGGCATAAATGAAGAAGGAGGGAAAAGTTTGAAGTATGCGTCAAAGAAATCAATTAGATGGCAACATGAAAGCAATACTAAATAAAATGGAAGAAGTTCACTTACCTCAATTGGTGATCCAGGGGATCCAAAATATTTCCAAAAATAAAAGTGCTCAAAATCTCCCAAAAGTAGTGCCAAATCATAGATCTCATTGTTTTGATTCCAATGACGTTTGAATTGCCTCAATTCGACATTGTATGAGGAGGTTATCGTGTTCTAAATTTTTTCGCAAACAGTAAAAAAAGTCAACTTGCAGGGTTGGCTGGGAAATGTACGGATACCACGTGGAAGTCCATCTGCTAATATGGTTTTGATGTCAATATGGTGACTGTGCAGTACAGAGCCAATAGAGACAAGACACGTGGCATTGTCATACACAGGCAGTTGGCGCGATTTGAATGGTTGGTGTTGATTTGTTTCAGGCTAATCACAAAGTGACATGTGGCCCAATCACAGGGTGCCACATGGCACTCCAAAGTAGGCCAAATTTTGGTTAAGGACTGGATGAGCCTCCGCGGGGTTCGACCCTATGACCTCTGATAACAAAATCCACTGTTACGCCACATTGTTACTTATAATACATGGTGGGCCACTTTAATTTAGACTATACAATTGTCATCATTGGGGGGAGGATCGGGTCGAGTCAACGGGCTCGCCCAACCAATCTAGCTTCAAGTTACATGATTTTAAATCACCATGGCGAAAGGTGGGAGGGGAGAGGCGTGTGGCCCTAGCGCCAGGCTCTTTTGACACTTGCTATCCTAGATCCATCATAGTTATATTTCTATAGCACATTATTACAAATAAATTAAGAGAATATATTATAGGTATTATATTAAAGTGATTATCAAAGAAGCCATCTATGCAGTCATTCTTAACCCTACTCTTCTTAAAAATACCTTCTTGAATCACCGAATAGACTCCATGAGTGCGATGAGTAAGTTCAACCATTTATGGTAGGCCACATGCATCTATAGCCCCTAATCGTCTCTTCGCTTGCCACAGTAACTACATCAAATAATGTACAAGATACTCACATTATTGTGGATAACATAGGGATAAAAAATAGCATAAATCCACTCTCAGAAATGATATATTATTCTCCTCCCATATTCATGGTCTTTCCATTGAATCAACTTTGTAAAATTGGAGGGAACATTTTATTAAAAACATAATCACCTTGAATGAAACCCCAACAATACAACAATTCAAACTCTGATTTAGAAATAAAACATGGATAACACTGAAGGAGGAAGATTTGAAACTTTTACACATTGTTACACTAAATTTTGTCACCATGACTGTCAATTCGGATCTCTTTCATATGATGAGTGTCTCAAGAAAATCTCCTATGAAGCTTGAAGTAAAACAATACTAGGGACAAAAATAATTTTGGGTTGCACTGCTTAAAAACCATTTTTGAGTATCTGTGTAGTTTACCTAGCCATTACCTACACATGTGCAGTTATTACCATTGTGTCTTGCGCAATTATATGCACTGTCTTCCACTATAAATTGTGCAATCTTGTTCACGCAAGTAAAAATAAAAAAAGAAAATTCTAGAAGCTTTAATGGAGGAATCTTATCCAAATTAGAAACCTTGAACTATACATAATTGTGCCTCGTCCTTTAGTTCATGGAACTAATATCCTCCTCTTAAGAATCATATCCCTTGAGAAGAGGAACTAGAAACCTCCTCCTCTTGCCTACAAATTGAGCACAAGACTAGAGGATGGGAGAGACTTGGATTTGTAAACTTATGCTATTGATTTTGGGTCTAAAGAGATTGTCATCAAGGGAAGGAACAAAGACCATTAGAAGAGGTTTGTGACATCAAGGAAACCAGGTTGTAAGCTTGTTCTCCTTTAAATTTAATACAAAGTAGTTGTTCTTTCCTAATTGCCTCTATTTTGATGTTATTTGCGAGATTCCATGATCACTCGCATGGTTTATAATTGATTATTGATTAAAAATTGTTATAAATGTGATATGGATCCGGAAACTTGTTTCCAACTAAATCATAATTATCGTAGAAATTTAAAAATTGAAATTGATTATTGATTCAACTATATGTTGTATGTTAAGTTATGGATTTCATTTACCTTTGATTTTATATGTCAGATGTTTTGATCCATTTGAATGTTTTTGTCTGTGCAAATATCTTTTGGAGCATCATGGAGAAGTTGTGGAACGCATTGGGAAAGCCTATAAGGCATTAAGGAAAATTTGGTTGTGGAAAGCATTAAAAGGGCTTCTACAAGCACATCCCTAATAGGTGAGTGATTCTTTGCATACTACATGTTTCATTTTTCAGTTATAGCCTAAGGAATGGTAGCAATTCTTTTGATGTTTGTTACTAGGTCTTATTGGAAATGTAGGGAGATCCTACTTGTTTGCAAGAAGTGATTTTTTCACCTAACAAATAGGTGACCATATTAAGGAGCGAGAGTTATCCATTGCGTCCTGTTGTGAACCTTGACACGTTTAGACCCTTTTAAGAACTGAAATTTCTAGTTTGAGACCTTTCTTTTTATTTTTTCTAAAATTTTCTGTAGAAATTTTATGAATAATATGACACTTATTCAACCGAGATTATCCTGATTATACACTATTGTAGAATGCATGCATAATACATAATCTCATCTACGTTGATCATCAATTTAGTAGTATTCAGAAACATACACATGCGCACATTGAAGCATCAATCACACATATCAACACAGTATGTACCCGGGGAAAGCATAAAGCTGAAAACCCCACAACTATCTGTATATTATATTGATTGAGATCATGTAACAGTACACAGTACAATACTAGCTCCACCTGTTACACACAATACATCATAGATCTGAATCAATCACTACCTCAAATCACCTCTGCTGCTTTCTTGCCTCCACTGCACAATACCTGCTGAGAATACCATGAGAATGAATCTCCAAACTCGTATTTCCCTTGTGTGACACTACGCAATCCTCATTGGTAACTCAATCTAACACTTGTCTCCACTGAACTGTCCATGCACTGAGTTAACTAATGTATTCTTCAGTTGCTTTATGAGTTAATAATAAGTGAATTAATTAATAACTAAAATTCACATCACTCAACATTAGTCTATTTGCCAGTTAGACTAACTACAACTAGTTTAACTAAGTCAAACTGAACACAACTCCATCAACTCCTGATCCAACTCCACAGAACTCAATCATTGAAGTCCTAACTGAATTCCTCCATGCAATAGCTCAATTTAACCCATAGGAACCATGTATTTCCTTCTGGAAGCTGCATGTGCCACATCCGTAGCTCGAACTGAAGTGCTCCAAGAGAATAAGATAATGTTTATAGTCCAAATATTATTAAGAGCTAATAATATTCAACTGTTCTATTTTTAGCCTAGCAGTCTAAAAATAGACTCTGCCCATATGTCTAAAAATAGAGGTCCATGTATTTTTGCCAACATGACCAATCATCCACAAATAGCATCCTGCAACTCATAGACCATGATCCATATGTCTAAAAATAGACATAGTCTAAAAATAGACTTTGCGCCAAAAATAGCCTGCGGGCCCCCTTAGTGAAGGCGACTTCTTTCCACTAAGCTCCATCATCTTGTTGCAATCTCAACACTCCCTCTCAACAAGATATGGATTATCAACAACCCCTATCCTGTCTCGGTGGTACTCGAATTTGCTCTTGGTGAGCGCCTTCGTCAAGATATCATCATCCTGATCCTCCGTGGGAATATATGAAAGTAACATGATTCTCTGCTGCACACAATCTCTGATATGATGGTACCTGATGTCGATGTGTTTGGATATATCATGAAATACAGAATTAGCTAAGATTTTAATGCAACTCTGGTTATCACAGTAAATCACAGTAGGATCAAAATGAGACCCGAAGAACCCGACCAGGATCTTCCTAATCCATATAGCCTCGCATGCAACCAAACTTGCTGCCATATACTCGGCCTCCGCAGAACTGAGTGCCATGGATCTCTGCTTCTTGCTGTACCAAGAAACTGTTGTCGATTCGATACTGAAGATCCCTCCAAATGTGCTCTTTCTGTCTGTTGGGCTCCTTGCCCAATCTGCATCCGTGAAGCCACATAGCTTCACCTCATCCTCCTGTCTGTACCACAATCCATATCCCGATGTGCCTCTGATATAACGCAATACATGCTTGCCCGCCTTCCAGAAGAGCTTGGTTGGCTTAACCATAGCTTTTGAAAGCTGGTTAACAGCATAGCATATATCGGGTCGTGTATTGACCAGATACATAAGCGACCCCACCACTGTCGATAAACAGTGGCATCCACTACCTCTGCTGAAGATAGCATCCTCCTTCCCCAACCTCCAGGAAGAGAGTTCAACAGGCTTTGCAGCCATGCATGTTGAACTTCTCCAGTATCTCCCGAGCATACTTACCCTGAGAAACAAACAATCCATCACTGCGCTGTCAAATTTCCAATCCCAGGAAATAATGAAGGAGGCCCAAGTCCTTCATCTCAAACTCCCAAGCAAGATCCTCCTTGCATGAAAGTATCAACAGATCATCTCCTGTTAGAATCAAATCATCTACATACAGTACAATGATAAGCAACTTACCCTCCACCACAATCTAGTATAGGTTAGGATCCGCCTCACTCTTGGAAAATCCAAGTCCAGTGAAATAGCTATCTATCTGTGTGTACCAAGCACAAGGTGCTTGTTTCAACCCATACAACGCTCTCTTGAGCCTGCACACATGCGACTTGCTGCTGAAGATCTCGAAATCTTCAGGCTGCTCTATGTACACTTCCTCCTCAATGACTCCGTTGAGGAACGCAGTCTTCACATCCATCTGATGAATGTGCCACCCCATCTACGCTGAGAGAGCAAGAATCGTCCGTATGGAAGAATACCTTATGACAAGTGCAAAGGTCTCCTCATAATCGATCCCCTCTATCTGTGAGAAGCATCGGGCAACAAATCTTGCCTTGTACTTATCCACACTCCCGTCAGCTGCCTGCTTCACTTTGTAGATCCATCTCGAACCCATCATTGATTTCCCTTCCAGTCTTGGGACAATCTCCCATGCACTGTTTCTGACAATTGAATCATACTCTTCCACCATGGCGTCTACCCATGCGGGTTCCTCCACAGCTTCCTCGAAAGAGGATGGCTCCGTCACAACACATTTGCTCACAAGAGCCATGTATCCAGTGTACCGATCCGGTGACTGTCCGTGCCTGCGCTCTGCTATAGGTGGTCCTACAACCTTCTCTGCATCTTGAGCCAGTCGCTCAGCTTCTGTAGTGCGCTTTCACCCTCTGATGGTTGGTGTTGCATGAGTGGTCTCTTCCACTCCATGACCTTCCTTTTGTGGCTGATCCATGTCCTGAAGCTCATCCTTAGGAACTAATAGCTCCTCATATGCATGCAAGTGTGGCTCCCTCTCAAGCGAACACTTCATGGCTTTCTCCTCCTAAAATTTTATATCCCTTCGCACAACAGTCTTGCGACTATCTGGCAAATACACACGGTAGTTATGGGACGTATCAGTGTACCCCACAAATATCCCAACCTCTGCGGTCAGCTCCAACTTCTTCCTGGCATCCTTCGTTACATGCATGTAAATAGGAGAACCAAAAATCCTCAAATGGGAAATATCAG
>APFE030760433.1:67564-84810 GCA_000404065.3 Pinus taeda | reverse complement strand
AAAATGAAGTCAAAGAAAAGATAGGTACTCTTAGGACAGATAATGGGGGATAATTCACTTCAAATGAATTCAAAAATTATTGCAGTGAAAATGGCATAAGACGACATCTTACTAATGTTTACACTCCACAGCAAAATGGAGTAGTCGAAAGAATGAATCGCACTTTGTTAGGAATGGCGAGATCCATGTTAACATTCAAGAGGTTAAGTCCAACATATTGGGCGGAAGCAATACATACAGCTGTCTACTTAAGAAACAGATCTCCAACTGCTTCTTTAGACGGAATTACACCTTATGAAGCTTGGTTTGGTTTCAAACCTCGAGTTAAACATCTTAGAGTTTTTGGGTCAGTGTGTTATGCCTTAGTTCCGAAAGAAAAATGAACTAAGCTTGACTCACGAAGTTTAAAATGCACAATGATTGGCTATTTCGATGAGAAGAAAGGGTATCGTATTTTGACAAATGGAAAATTCATTGTAAGCAGGGATGTCATTTTTGATGAAACTGAGAGCAAAAGTGCTGAAGAAATTGAAAATCTTCTTCACAAGTTAGAAACTAAGGGAAGTAAAAGAAATGGAAAAATGCAAAATCAACCAACTTCACCAAATTGGTATGAACTTGATTTTCCTTCCTCTGAAGATGAGTCATCCAGTCCATCTACATCAAGAACATCATCTGGGTCTTCTAGCAGTTCATCCGCATCTCCAAGCAGTAGCAGTTCTTCTGACAGTGATTCTCCACATTCTTCACCTGAACGACGAACATCAGTTTATATTAATCCTCTTTACAATGATGGAGACTTTACAGAAGCGCAAACAAGTGAGCACCAACTTCCGAAATGGGCAGTTCAACTTTTGAAAGATGTAAAGCCTGATGAACAGAATAAAGCAGGCACCAGAAGGGCACATAGAAGTGAAGGAAATTTTGCCTTGATAGCAAATGATTTTACTGAACCTTCCACATACAAAGAAGCAGTAAAACATAAAGAATGGCAACAGGCTATGGTTGAAGAATATCAAGCAGTAAATGATAACAACACTTGGAAACTTGTTGATTGTCCAGCAAATGTTAAACCCATAGGCTGTAAATGGGTTTACAGAATTAAGTATAATCAGAAGGGTGAACTTGAAAAGTATAAAGCACGACTTGTCGCAAAGGGTTTTGCGCAGCAGGAAGGCATTGATTATGAAGAAACTTTTGCTCCTGCAGCTAAATGGAATACCATCCGATTAACACTTGCATTGGCCGCTCAAAAAGGATGGAAAGTTCATCAAATGGATGTGAAAAGTGCTTTTCTCAACGGAGATTTACAGGAGGAAGTATATATGACCCAATCACCATGTTTTGAAGTTGAAGGACAAGAACATAAAGTCTGCAAATTGATCAAGGCTTTATATGGATTATAACAAGCTCCCCGAGCTTGGTATGCAAAGATGGATGAATACCTTAAGAAATTTGGTTTTCAACAAAGTGAATCTGATGATACTTTGTATGTGTGACAACAGGGAAAATATCTGGTAATTCTTGTTATGTATGTAGATGATTTGATCATTACTGGCAACCATGATGATCATATTGCACAGGTAAAAAAGGAGTTACATGCAGGTTTTAAGATGACAGATTTGGGATTACTTCACTGCTATCTTGGAGTTGAAGTCTTCCAACGTCCACATCATATTTCATTTCTCAGAGTAAGTATGCAGCAGAGGTTCTTCAGCAATTTGGCATGTAAGATTGCAAGCCCATTCTCACCCCCATGGAGCAAAACTTGAAACTTTCAAAATTTAAAGGGGGGGGAAAGGTGGACAGTACTACTTATAGATAGTTGATTGGCAACTTGATTTATTTGACAAATACTCGTCCTGATCTATCTTATGCAGTTAGTATTCTTTCACGTTTTATGCAGGAACCACGAGACAGCCACTGGAATGCAGCGAAAAGAGTTCTTCGATATATCCAAGGAACAAAAGATTTTGGTCTTCTTTACACAAAGACTAAAAATTTTGTACTTGGTGGATATTCCGATGCCGACTTTGCTGGGAGTATTGATGATCGAGCATCAACATCAGGTTATTTAATGAACATGGGGTCAGCAACAGTATATTGGAGTTGTAAGAAACAAGCTACAGTGGCCACTTCTTCCGCAGAAGCAGAGTACATTTCAGCATGGGAAGCAGCATGTGAAATTGTTTGGTTGCGCCGAATTTTGCAGGACTTGGGCATTTCTCAGGCAAAAGCTACATCATTATTCATTGACAACCAGTCAACCATCAAACTTGCCAAGAACCCAGTTTTTCATTCAAAGACAAAGCATGTGGACACCAAGTATCATCATATCAGATCTCTCATTGCCAAAGATGTCCTCAAGCCAGTTTATTGTCCTTCCGAAGACCGATCTCCGACATTTTCATGAAACCGCTTGGCAGAATAAAATCTACTAAGTTCAGGGGTGAACTTGGTATTCGTTGTAATGTATCTTTGGATCATAGGGGAGAATGTTAGATGATCCAAAAATACAATTTTATCATAGGTTATACAATTAAAATAAAATAATTATTAATTTAAGATATTAAATTAATAATTATTATTCTAGAATGATTAATTATTTAATGGAGACAATTAGAAATAGTATATTGTTTTAACAAGATATGACTCTCAAATGTGTCGTATCTTAGGCTCTATTTTAGGAGATTAGTTAGCTAGTTGGTTGAATAGCATTATTGTAAATGGACACTGTTATTTAATAAGTGAATCCATAATTAGAGGTAGTTAGGACATTGAGCTTATAAATAGCTCATTGCAAGAGTGTTTGTGTTGTTCGGGTGTAAACTCTTGCAAAATCAATTATGTAATTGTTTTTTTTTATTAAAAAATTACGTGTCTGAGGACACCATTTCTAGTGGATGATGTTTTTATTTTTCATACACATTAGGAGTGTTTTTATCCTATGATTTATATTTATATTTTTTAAGTTATTATTATTTAAAATTTTGTATAATAAATAAATAAATTATATATTTAGATTATAAAGAGAAATATTGAAGTGTGACATGTGTGGTAAATGGTATTGGAAATTATAAAAAAATATAGACTTTCTCTCAACACCACACTGGTGGAATATTATATATGCATGGTTGTTTTATAAAAGGCATTTGTTAAGATAAATATTTTTTATGGAATAATTGAAGAAATCGAGTTTTTTTTCCAGAATTTAAATCTTTTCACTTTGAGATGGATGTGTTAGCTATCATTTTTTTTCAAGAATTTAAATTTTTTCACTTTGAGATGGATGTGTTAGCTATCATTCACAACACTGAGAAGAGTCATTTTGGTACATTGGTTTCTCAAAACTCTATCCTAGAATGTGTCACTAAATAACTTGATTGTGAGCCCTAAACATAGTTATTCATAGCATTTTTTATCATACGATGTTTATACTTTTATAAAGAAAATAGAAGATGCATGAACCATTCAATTATTCATGTCTTGAATATTCTAAATGAAAGTTTGTAAATAGATTGATTACAATAAGAAATAATACAAAGAGTACTTGGGAAATTTGGTGCATTAATAGTTAAGTCACCTAGAAGGTTTTTCATTATCTTTCTATGGATGAATTTGAAATGCCTTGTGGATGGAACTCTATTTTGAGACCTTGTCAATAGGATTCAATGAGTCATCACTCTTGCAAATCGTAGAGGTGATGACTCATTTGTGCACTTTGGGATATGGATCTCCTCTCACTGTCCTCTGAATGAGTTATCTGTAACTTTGAATTGACTTATACAAGTAACTCACAAAAATGTTTCTGTACATGATAAAGAAACTCCATTTCCTCTTAATCTGATAATCTTTAGAACAATCTCTTTATATATCACCACTATATTGTTTTTAAATACTCCGTTAAAGATAACAAATAGGGATTGATTTAATGATAAATATGTATTTAACATCCTCCCACCATACATCCATTCATGTTTACCCAATCTTAAAACAATATAAAGGAACAATTTCTTTATATATCACGGCTACATTGTTTTTAAGTGATCCATTAAAGACAACAAATAGGGATTGATTTAATGATGAATAGGTATTTAACATCCTCCTACCACACATCCATTCATGTTTACCCAATCTTAAAACAACATAAAGGCCGTGATCCTATTCCTGTGATTTTTTTGAACAATCTCTTTATATATCACCACTGTATTGTTTTTAAATACTCCATTAAAGACAACAAATAGGGATTGATTTAATGATGAATATATATTTAATATCCTTCCACCATACATCCATTCATATTTACCCAATCTTACCCAATCTTAAAACAATATAAAGGTCGTGATCCCATTTATATTGTTTAACTATTAGAAGTATTGAGGTTTTTTTTTTATCAAATCTTGATTTATATTTTGTTGCTGCAAAACTCATTCAAGCTACATAAATTCTCTGTTTCTATAGAAATTTGTCAAAGCTCCATGAATTCGGTCACACAACTGCGTCACTAAGGATTTTAGAGGTAGCTCCGTAAACTGAGGAAGTAGGTATGTAGTCTATTGGATGTAGCTGTTCTTTCTGAATTTTTTTTGAAGGAAAAAAAATCTTTACTTCATTAAAATGTCAGAGGCCTTTAAAGGCATGGCTATCTATTAATTTCAACCAGAGGTTGAAAGGCACTCGACAATTACGATATGTTAATATCTATATCCATGCCAGCGGATGGCAACCAGATGCATAGCGACTTGTGAACATATTCGAGATCCGAGAGATTATAAAATATGGAAAATTAATGTGGAAATGCCAGATCTGGAAGGGTCGATCAGAGCTTTGGATGTAGAGCAAATTCAACCATTTACTTCGGCCAGCCAGAATAAATATTTTAAGAGTAATTGTGTTAAAATTATTCTTAAAATATTTTTTATTTTATTAATGTTTAAAATAATATATTTTTTTCAAAATATTTTGATGATTTATTTAATAAAGTCATTTTTTAATTTTTTTTAATCAGTTGTTAGAATTATAAAATTTTACATTATTTGTTTTTCCAAACCATTATTATATTTAAAAAAAAAATATTTTGATATGTTTATAAATATATCTTTTTTTTTGTGAATATTATAAATACATTATTTTATGCAATTATTTATTAGTAATTTTGAATATATGTAATTGTCTATTATTAATTAGTTTGCGATGTAGAAGGGAGACAATCTTGTCAAGGATTAATTTGCACTTTTCAAGAGGATTGATTAGGTACATATATTTCATTTTAATTCTAGGTATTGCAACTTTTGATAGCTAATTAATTCTTAATAGTGTTCTTTTAGGTATTACTAAATATATCTTGAATTTTTTTTTTCTTAATAATATACAACTTGAAGGTTAACAATAGTTAACAATATCTAATGCATCTAATGCAAGCAATCAAATAATATTAGAAAACAACATCTACACTGAAATCAATGCATCTAATGGAATGAATCAAATGATATTAGAAATCAACATCTACACTAAAACCAATGCATTAGTGAAAACAATCAAATAGGATTAGAAATCCAAATCTACACTAAAGCAAATGCATCCAGTGCAAGAAATCAAATAGGATTAGAAATCAACATCTACACTAAAATCAATGCATCTAGAGAAAGCAATCAAATAGGATTAAAAATCAACATCTACATTGAAATTAAAGGAATCTAGTGCAAGAAATATTCTTCTCTCTCTACCCTCCATCTGATCTTGAAAAATATTTTTAATAATTTATATCTCAAGATTAAAAACATCCATTCCATCTAATATGAGCAATCAAATAAGATTAGAAAACAACATCTACACTAAAATTAATGCGTTTAATTGAAGCTATCAAATAAGATTAGAAATCAATGTTTACATTGAAATCAATGCATTTAGTGCAAGCAATCAAATATAATTAGAAATCAACATCTACACTGAAATCAATGCATCTAGTGCAAGCAATCAAATATAATTAGAAATCCACATCTACATTGAAATCAATGCATCTAGTGCAAACACTCGAATAGAATTAGAAATCACCATCTACATTGAAATCAATGCATCTAGAGAAAGCAATCAAATAGGATTAGAAATAAACATCTACATTGAAATCAATGCTTCTAGTGCAAACAATCAAATATAATTAGAAATTAACATCTACATTGAAATCAATGCATCTAGTGCAAGTAATCCCCTAACAAACCCAGTTGATAATATTTTTGCAAAGAAGTTAAAAGCTTTTAATTTCACCCAACAGGGGTCCTATAAAGCCACCAATCCCCCAGATAAACCACGAGAGTCGGTCACTAAAATATGTCAGTCTAGAAAAATAGAAACAAAAGTATGACTTGGCTCTATCCACTGAGGACATAGATTCTTGAATGAAAACAATAAAAGGTTTAATACAGACAATGAGATGTTAGAGGGAAAGTTTTTTTGAGGCATCTCTCAACCCTCGAAGGTTAGAGAGAATTTTCATGAGGGTATCCTGGGATCGGGCACATTGGCTCTAAGGGTCTGAGAATCATCAGTGGAGAAGATAGGGACATCTCTAAGATCACTATCCTTTCCAAAAGGCAAATATTTAGATGCCAAATTCCCAATAAAATGTCTACCACCTTAGCCACCCTTCCTTCAGATAGTTATGTCATACTTGAGCCAATATTGATGGATGGAACTTGAGCTGGATTGAGAAGTTTATTGATGGTAAGGGGAGTCAGATCCAGGGAAGGGTCACGAAGCAAGAAGTTGATATCACTTCCCACTGAATAATGAGGGGAAGATACACCTAAGGGATCCATAGAATTAGGGCCACCATGACTATCAACCAAAGGGGCGACAGACCCAATATTAAACCCCCTCACACGAGAAAGACTGGAATATGTGACACCCCAAATTTGAGGGCTAGGTGGAGAACGAGGGGAGTCTGAGGCACGAAGATTGAGGGACTTATAAAAAGCAGTAATAGGAGGCGGGGCAGAAATAAGGGAGGCATGGGGTATTGAAATGTGATGCAAGGGGTCAAAGACATGGGAAATGCGTTGATTAAGAGGATCGTCTAAAGCTCATTGACTAAGGCTTAACTTTTGTCGTGAAGCATGAGTAGAGGAAGGAATAGAAAAGGAAGAAGGGGAAGGGTCAAACGAATGATCAAAGACATGGACATGAGAAATACTAGGCCCATTGTCAACTAGATAGTTTGAATTCTACCTCGAACTCCGCCATCAACCAGACTCCTAATGTGTCACTACACTTCGACCCCAAAATTGAGGGCATCTAGCCATCAAGTTGCCAATGTGATGGAAAATTAAACACATGAATGGGACGCCCCAAAAGTCCTCCCTCTGTTGAACCCGAATCTGACCCATTCCAAATCAATATTCTCTGGAAGACCACCCGAGAAGTTAACCTTCGCAAGCAGCTAGGCCACCCTCTTTTTTGAAGCGCCCAAGCATTTTAGGTCCAAATATACAAATTCACCAATTGTATTACCTTTTTTTTCCAGAAGAAAAAAACAAGATTTCCATTAATATGAAAAAATTACATATATCTTAGGGATGTAAATCTAAGTCTTAAAACATTACATATAATATAACCTATACACACCATCCATATCTCTCATCGTGCCATTATCCAGGCTCATGCACAGTCACAACAATGCATCAATGTCTGACAAGATAAAATTAGAAGCCATCAAGCGAAGCACGCCTGTAGCCCAAAAAAGAAAAATTTCTTACTCATTCATATCGCCGAAATATGACTACTACCATCCCAACAGAGTATAGAGTGTGAAAATGCTTGGGAGATAAATACAAAGACCCAGAAATGCTATAGAAGAAACAAAGAAAGGAAAAACCAATCTCAAAGCAAACACCAATATACTACCTTATAGTAGAAAATAAAATATCCAGGTAGCGATCTCGCAAAAGCGTTCCAAAAGCACACCATTGATAATGAATTCTATCGAGTTGTTCACTACAACCAACTTTGGATAAACTATTTTCCTCAACATTTTTCTCTCTGAAAATGTGGGTGACTGATACACTAATAAATGATGATTATAGTGACCCGATCTGATACATCCAACAAGATAGTGTTGGAGCCTACAATTTTGAACGTTGATTAGCCCAATCTATTATAACCTTGGAGTCTCCAAAAATGTCAATCTCATCGATTACCATCCATCTAACACAAAAAAGGATGACCCATAAAGAAAATAGCTTCGCCCTTGTATTTGAGTCATGACCATTACACCATTTTAATTCATAACATTCATCTGAGCTTATATAAATAAACATACCACTGCCAAAAATCCCATTAGAAATGACCCCATAAAAAAAACCAACCAGGTACCTCTGCCAAATGTCCTTTAAAGAAATGTGTCTAGTAGACCAATTGCATTGCTTATCTCTTCAAACACCCCTTTTTACCAGAATTCGAGGGGTAGACCGAGTAATTTGACCCAAATATATTGATTTTGTGGAGTCATCAATAATAGATTGAAACGCATATACCATTTGTGCAACTACAAGAAACTGCGACCATTCACCCGATGAGATTTTAAGATACAAGTGGCATCATCCTCATGAAGAAAATGAATGCAAAACCATTTATTTAATAGGATGTTGATCTTGGGTGTATACTATAGAATAGGAGTCCAATGGGATTGAACCCAATCTTGCATATGCTTCTCTGTCATATCTATAAAATCCCATCTACCCACCAGAGCGTGCTTCTGAAGACTAACCACTCTATCCAAGAGCATGTCATCACCAAAACTGAGAAGTTTTGCATCATAGTTAGTCTTAACTACTTTTACATTCTACATATGTGTATTCTTTCCACATGCCTCTTGCTTAAAAATCCTGCTATCATCAACATGCAAACAAGGCGATATTGGAAGAGCGTCGATAGGTTTAGACCCAACGCGTGTAGGAGAGTGAATTAGCAACAAATCATCCAAATGTGATTTGGAAAATGCCAACTCAGCGACCATGGTAGCATGAATAAGTGCATCTGTGTCCAGTGAGTCTAACCCTAAACGGTCGATCGATCCTAAGAAAATGGTAGCCAGAGAAGATCGTCCCAAATCTAACATGATCCAGTGGTTATAACTCCAACGAACTAGCCACCTACCAAGGCACGACCATAAAAGACAAAACCTAGGGATATCAACACCTTGGGATAGACTAATTGAAGCTAATGAAAAATAGATAGCCTGGAGCCACATGCAATGGTGCCCAATGAATAAATGTGATCCCTTAGGACACCACCACCCACAAAAGGAATAAATAGATCCTAAGATAATGGAAGCAAGAGAAAATCACCATGAATCCAACAAGGACCAAAGATAATAAATTTAGATGACTGACCACCTACTCGGGCAAGACCTTGAAAAAGGAAAAACCTAGGCCCTGTCAAACTCAAGTAAGGACGTAGAGAGGTTGGATGTAGGAAGACATCCTAAAGCCTCGAGAAAACATGCCCAAGGAGTAAATGAGACTCCCCAAGACGTCACCACCCATAAAAGGAAATAATACAAATTAAGGAGAGCCCCAAAAATGGCTATATATTATGAAATACAAACCAATCCAAATGTATCGACATCAAAATGCAAGCCGTCAATTGAAAATGGATGTAGAAGTAAAAAAATTCCACCCACAAAAAATGGATTAGTTGGCTAAAAGAAGAATAAATGACATGAATGGAACAATCATCACATCAACACACCAATACATAAATGTATTGTAAAACAAAAGTGATGATCACCACCCAAACTAACACAATTAGTAGGGAACCCATTAGCATCCCACGTTCTGCAAACATGACTCCCTGAAACCCCTAACAACACCAACATCTAGGACACCTCCACCAGCAAAAGTAACACTTCCAACCACAATCCTTATAGGGCTAAGAGAAATGCCAGTATTAGAAGAAAATGACTGATTTTTGGAAATGTTTGATTTTCGCTTTGCACCACCCAATGAACAAAACATAGACAAAAACTTTGACATCTATCTCAACTCATTTCAAAAAATACTAAAAGAACGTCATGCAATGTCCACCAGAAGCACAATCTACAACAAAAGATGTCCAAAAAATCAACCCCCAATACCCACACCATATACCCACGACATCAACTGCTTAATCCCTCTTCCTTGAATTATAAGCCTCGACAATGATGAGAAAGAAGAGGAGAAAATCTACCAATATAATCTCTCCTAGTTGAATAGTCTCCACCATTGTCATCTTGAGACCCATATTGACATAGAGGACTTCATAGACATAGGGTGCTAGTCCAGCTAAAGAAATTATGAAAATGTGCCCAAAGGGGACCTCAAACTCACTTCACTGTGTCCATGCCCTTGCATATTTTTAGACAAAACAACAAAAAAGGATGGCTTATAAGGATGAATTCCACTTTGCACCACCCAGTGAACAGAACACAGACAAAAACTTTGACATCTATCTCAACTCATTTCAAAAACTACTAAAATAATGTCATTTGATGTCCACCAGAAGCAAAATCTACAACACAACATACCCAAAATATCAACCCACGATACCCACACCATAGACCCACAACATCAATTGTTCAGTCCCTCTTCCTCAAATTATAAGCCTTGACGATAGCGATGAGAAATAGGAGGAGAAAAACTACCAATATAAGCCCTCCCAATAAATAGTCTCCATCATTCTCATCTCGAGGCCTATTTTGACATGGAGGATTTCACATACAAAAGAATACATGGAGGTTAAAGAGTCGGGCCATTTGGCTCAAGAAGGGAGATTGAAACACCTGCTTCTTCCATCATTTTTCCACACAAAGGAAGAATAGGAACTCCATCAGGGAATTGGAATTGACGTTGGGAGGCAAGGATTTTAGTACAAAAGACACACAAAAGGAAGTTGTCACATATTTTGAGGATTCGTTCCCAGCCATAACAAAAGTAGACATTAATGGCCAGCTTTGGGGTGTGGAGAATTTTCCCAATATGTTCACACAGTCATTAAATAATGAATTGGGTAACCAGTGACTATTGATGAGGTTCACAAGACTCTAAAAATATTTGCGAGAGATAAGAGTCTTGTTTCATACGGGTGGATGGTAGCTCTATCCATTTCTTTGATATCATTGGTGGGGATCTCTTGGACATGGTTAAGGAGTTGAGGCTTCATTAGAGAAATTTTGAAGTCCAAAATGGGCCTCCTAAGGAATATTATAAAATAATAGTGGAAATAATAAAATAATATTAGATTACATCATCAAATTTTAGAGGGAAAAAAGATAAACTACTTTTTCAACTCGTATTTTCAACCTATCTCCCTACGATTTTACTCAAATTTCGAGTGACAACACCCACTGGATGCATAATTTAATTCCTTATTGAAGGAGTATGCATGTAGCATACTTTCAATGGACCCTGCTACACCAAAAATGAGAAAGGCATGAAAAATGTGATTACAATCATGTCTTTCATGCATTTCTCATTTTTCGTGTAGCAGGGTCTTGACATTGAAAGGCAACATGGGTACTCCTTGGATGATGAATTAAATTTTGCATCGAACGAGTGCTCTCGCTCAAAATTTGAGTAAAACCTTAGGGAGATAAGTTGAAAATATGAGTTGAAAAAATACTTTTTTATTTTTATTTTTTTATTTTTAAATATTTTTACTTTTTTACTCAAAAATGGTGAATCATCTGCCATGCTTGAGGACATCATCTTGTTTCCCCTTGGTCCTTAGAAATTTTATTTTGGTTGTACATTTTTGTTTTGAGGCCCATTTTTTACCTCAAATTTTCTCTAATGTTCGAGTCGGTTATATGGGGCATTAAACTCTACTCTCATTGCCTTCATCCCAAATTCCTCTCATTTGTTGTCTTTTGAATATTTTTGACTCATATCCCTATGTAATATCATAGATAAATTGATATCAAAGATTATTTCCATTAAAATGAAAAACATTATGTTGGAGCATATTTCCATGGAACGGTTTGGTTTTCTCTCTAAGAGATAGATACAGGATGTTGTTTCCATTACTCAGGAAGCTGTACATTCAATTCACACAAATAAATGAGAGGCATTGGTCATGAAGTTGGATTTGCACAAGGCTTACGATAGTGTTTATTGGTATTTTTTAAGGATGATTCTAACAAGGATTGGTATCTCAGTGGTAAATGTTGCCTGGATCACGGTTTGTGTTCCATCAGTAAATTTTGTTGTGTTAATTAATGGGGCCCCTTCAACCTTTTTCTGGGCTGGTAGAGTTCTTCAACAAGGTTTTTCCTTATCCCCATATTTATTCATCTTGGTAATGGATGGACTAAGTAAAAGGATTAGGGAGGCACGTTCTCGGGGTTTATTCAATGACATTCAGGTATCTCGCAATGTCTCTATGTCCCATTTATTATTGTTGACGATTTTCTCACATTGGGACAAGTTTCTTGGGATCAATGGGAGGTTTTGCATTCCATTATCACTAGATACATAGTTGCTTCAGGTCTGCAACCAAGCAGCCACAAATATATTTCGCTTCATTACTTGGGTGATGAGCATGTGATTGCCAATATTTCCACCCTTCTCATCATTAATGTTTCATATATTGTAGAAGTAATATCTTATTTGGGTTTCATATTAAAACCAAATAACTACAGGAATGCAGACTAGCGGTGGATGCTTGAAAAAATAAAAAATCGCTATCATTATGATCTCATCGTTGGATTTCATTGGGAGATAGATATACCCTTATTCAATCAATCCTTTAAAAAATCTCAGTATATTGGATGCACCTCTATCTGATTCCCTTGGGGATTATTCGGTGCATCAAAGCCATCTTGGAACATTTTCTCTGGTCGGGGGCCAAGGGGAGCCATAAATTTCACTTGGTACGATTAGATTACATATCTACTAACAAATGATTTGGAGGATGGGGCCTATTGGATCTGAAGTTCTTCGAATGGGTGTTGTTAACAAAAATATTATGGAGGGTCCTTTATGGAAAGAGGATTTGGCATGAGACTATTCTTGATAAGTATCTTAGGTACATGTTCCTTGAGGAATTGTATAAATGTGGTGGTATTATTTCAAAAATGGATTCTCAGATTTGGCATACCCTACTACATGTTATAAAGTGGTTGGTTGATAATCTACTTTGGTCATGTAGCAGAGGAGATAGAATCCTGATTGGGATTGACTAGATTTTAGGGATGAATAATTCAAATCATCTACCTAGTTTTGTCCTGGATGCATTACATTTGTGAGGTATTCTTTTTTGAATCATGCATATAGACATATTCATATCTCCTTCTCCTACTCGTCTTGGATGGATGCTTCTGACTTGGGCCTGTTTGGTGTAAACACCATGTTTTGGGACCAATATATCTCTGAACTCAGGATGGATGGTTTGTTTCACATGAATCATGGGGATACTATTTCTTGGAATGGTTCTCTACGATGTGGGAATGTGGTGGTCTATGAGATATATAGCTATATTTCAAGAGTGACTCATCACTTGTTTGGTAAATGTTGGTTTGTGAATACGTGGAATTGCAATGTTCCATTGAAAATTACTTTGTTTGCTTGGCTAACATGGAAGAACTAAATCCTCACTTGGGATAATTTATGTAAAATGGGATATCAGGGTCCAGGATGGTGCTCTTTATGTACGGAGGCATTGGAAGATGTCCCTCATATGTTCCTTCAATGTCTATTTTTTGTTGCGGTGTGGATGAAGATCTTAGATTTGTTTTAGATTCCCCCATCCTGGTCTTTCCCATCCATTTAGGAGTGTTTACAGTGGTGGTTCAAGAAACATGGAAAGATGAAATTTTTTCCCTTGTTCATCTTTTGGGAAGTTTGGAGGGTGAGGAACGATATTATATTTGATGGGAGGCCTATAAACATCACAAGGATATGCGCAAATATACATGTTTGGCTAGAATATGCCTTTCAGGGGAAAATGATTGAAAAGGATCCCAGATTAATGAGAAATTTTTTCTAGATACATTTTCCAGCCGGGTTTTTTGATGGTACGTCTAAGGATGCCAAGTGTGGGTGTAGAGAAGCATTGCATTTCAACTCATAGACCTAACTCCATCTTTATTGGTTTGGCGGTCGGGGTACTAACACTAGATCTGAGACTCTAGCTTTGTGGGGTCTGTTATACATGGCGTGTTTGCATAAGTTGGATCATTTTTGCTTATATGGGGATTCAAAGACTATCATAGAAGGAGACTTTGGACATTCAAATTTTCGGCATCCAAGCTTTACAAACTAGATTGAGCATATAAAGCATTTGATAAATCACTTTTCTGGTATTTCTTTCTCTCATATTTACAGGTATCACAATTGTGTTGTAGATGGATTATCAAAGGAG
Organism: Pinus taeda; assembly: GCA_000404065.3. Classification (NCBI taxonomy): domain Eukaryota; kingdom Viridiplantae; phylum Streptophyta; class Pinopsida; order Pinales; family Pinaceae; genus Pinus; species Pinus taeda. The sequence continues at coordinate 70,419 of APFE030760433.1, read as the reverse complement.
GGTTTAAGGGTATCTCCCGAGGTCTTTCAATTTTAGGCTCGGATCCAATGTTGTGATTCTTGAGGAAGGCGAGATCAACTTGTTCTGGTTATCATTGCACCATTAGTATATTCTTGGTGTCACATGCTAGTTTTCCCACTTTTTGGGATTTTTATATTTATGGACTTTTATATTATTAGGACTTGGCAACATATTTGCATTTGGTTGGTCATTGGCTAGACAATGATAGACATACTATTCTGATGGACTTTTAGAGCCTTAAGGTCATTATTTTCTCACATTAGAAGTAATCAATATTGTATGATATCATATGGAGCTTATTGGTGACATTATGGATGAACTTGCACTGGGATTTTATATTAATACAATTTCTAGTGTTTTTTTCTGCTAAAAAAAAAGAAATTTTATCTGGTTTGTCTGAAAATCTGTCATAAGTAGTTTTTTTAGGAAATAAAAATCAACATATTATCCATTAAATAGAAAAATCATGTGACATAGTTCGATATTCATGATGTATCAACACCATCTAGATCACAAAAAATACAAACTTCGTATTAGTATAATACCATTAGAAATATTTCCATCCATGTCTACCAAGAACTTCACACCATACAAAAAGACATAAAGATAAAAACATTGTGCACAAAGAGAACACTAATAAATATTGTTTAGTAGGCATTGCAGACATGTATCTACATATGATATAATTTTAAAACAAACATCCATAATCTTATGTCCCTCACGAGTGCAAAGTTTTCATACAAAAGGAATTGTCCCAACACTCAACAGATCGCCATGACTGAAAAACTCATAGTGAATTCTTTTGGGCTATATATTGAGACCCTTTTTGGATAGGGTATCAGTAGCAAATTTATTCTCCCAAAATACATAAGAAAAATATGTCCATAGAAATGTGTCTTTTAGAACACAAATCCTTCACATCCAGTTGTGCAGAAATAGAGGGGAAAAGGTAGAGCTACCACTAATCCATTCAATGGAAACATTGGAGTCACCAAATATACTTATAGTATCTAAATTAAGCCATATAGAACAATATAGCAAACCCCATAGCACTACCACCTCAGTCCTTGAATTTGTTCCTTCACTAGAACCCCAGAAATATTGATATGACAATACCTGAGAGACATATGAAAGAACACCACAACCACAAATATGTTGTTGTGAAACCCCATCAAGAAAACCAACCAATATTGTGCAATATGTGGTCCATCCAAGATTTACGATGGGTTTTCTCTTCATATCTTCCTTCCATATTCACTAAAGGATGCACAAACCTTGTCACTAGTTCTCGCAATGTCATATGGATAATCCTTGAATATCTATCAATTTCTACCCCTCCATATACCCCACATAATGAAAAAATGAAGATTTTTGTTTTCCTTGAAATGAATCATCCACCATTTGAAACACTCGTCCATAGAAGAGGGGTACCATCTCGGATTTATGTTTATACTATGTAAAACTTGATTCCAAGTGGCAATGACAAAGGGGAATTGTATGAATAAATGAAGAATTCTTTTCAAACACACCCTTACATAGATAACATCTACCAAGACCTACAAACCCTCTTTTGAAAAGGTTTTCCCAAGTGAGGATCTTGTTTCTCCATACTAGCCATCCAAAGTTTTTTATTTTTAATGGCATGTTCCAAGACCACACAAACCTGAAACTACATAATGCCTCATGTTCCTGTAGAGAATATGAAATCTTATTTTATATCTTCAATACTTTAATCTATCCTTGTATAAGAACACCATTCCATTGGATCTTATCATACGTGTGACTGAAAGTTATCCTTGCCATCTGTAACTGAAGAATATATTGCTCCCAAATTACAACATTTTCACCATCAAGACCCATCTCCATAACTCCTTTCCATATAGGGAATAAATGTAGGGAATCAAATGTATTATGAATATGATATAATAAAGTAATTCCCCTCTCAGGAAGATGTTGAATGATAGAGATAGGTATATATTGTGCACCACACGGTCCAAAAATGGATTCAATCCCCACTTTAACAGTAGCACTATATCCAATCTCCCAATGAGGATTTTCAATAAGCCATTTTTTGTTTCTCATAAAACCATTCCATATATGTGATAAATTTCTAATAGGAGTCATCCCAACCCTGTACCATTCTTGAAAAGTAATATTTTTCATATATTTCTCCTTTATTATTGATTGTAATTTACCTATTTCACATATGGCGTGCCAAAATCTCTTTGACGGGAGAGCCCATGCAAAATTTTTGATGTCTTTTATGTTGGCATTATGACACAGGTGTTGTCCTTGATCGCAACTCACTCAAATGGCAGATCACAGTTCAGGCTCTCAGATTGAAAGAAAAAGAGATATACGCAGGTTCCTCTTAACCAAGCCGCGTATACACGCGGGATTGCTGATCAAAAATTGCGTATACGTATGCACACACTTTCATGCAAAGAAAAGCGCGTACATGTGGGAAAACTTATTTTTGGTCCATGGTATTTAGTCCGTTATATTTGGACCTATGGTTGTGGACCTTGGTATTGCGTCCAAAAACCCAGGTATTGGGTCCCTAGTATTGGTTCTAAATGGTTTTGGACCATGGTATTGAGTAAGGCCTAAGACTATAAAAGGGGAAGGAGATCATTAGGCAAAGGGTGAGCTAAAGCATTGAATATCTTATGAAGAGAAAGATCTAGAATTGGGTTATGGTACATTGCTGGATCTGAACCAAGGAGGAACCTGAGTGCCAAATGATGGATAAGTTATATTGATGGGTCGAGATCTTAAGGCTTGAATAGTAGTATCATTGTGTGATTTTGATCTGTTATAATTGGCGCATGATT
>APFE030760433.1:45455-65048 GCA_000404065.3 Pinus taeda | reverse complement strand
TCTAAGAAGTGATTGGTTGATTCAATAGTGGTTTGTACAAAGGAGATTGGTTGATGTAGATATACTTGATGGTTGATTGATTTTATTCACGGATCCAATCTGAAAATTTATGAAACGTGGTCCCTGGAAGAAAAGAGAAGGTTGTAGCCTTCTGTAGGTTAGCACCTACATACTAGTACCTCAGCTAGTACAAAAGCTAAGGGGGTTGTAGCTCCCTTCCAAGAGAAGCTGGAGAATGAGAGAAGGTTGTAGCCTTCTGCAGGTAGCATCCTGTGTACTGGTATAAGACTGCACCAGTACAAAATCATTGTAAAAAGAAGTTTTTAATTAAAAAGAAGATAGAGACGAATTGTAGCAGGTGGCTTTCACCCACATTGGGTTTCCACCTTACATCCTGGTGTTCATGTGTGTTGCTTATGTGTGATGATTTGTTCTGCTTTACTACTCATGTTTATTGTTAATGTTATGATGCACTCATTAAGAAGCAACTAACTAAATTATAAGTTTACTGGATATACGCTTGTTGCATTACACACAGTTGCGTATACACGTGGTAACTGAAGTAGCGTATATGAATCTGAATATGGAAATGAAAAAGTTTTATTGATTTGATAATACTGATTCACCCCCCCTCTCAGTATTATTTTCAACATTTTAAACCCCATCCCCCAAAATCCTTTTGTTTTGTAATTTCACCCAAGCACACTAGGTGAAACTTTTTATCACCCTTCGCCCCAAACCATAGAAAATTTGCAATGATGGAATTTGTTTTCTGAATGATTTAACTGGGTAACATAAATCAATGCATCCAATACAAAAAAAATATTCTATAACACCGATTTTACGAGGATCATTATACCACCTAGCGCCATCCATCTATGTGCCTAGTGTGACACCTTACAATCAAATTTGTTTGGAATCCATTATCAATCCATGATGCGATAACTATTTGGTTTCAATTTGAAGTCGAGGTAGGTGAAACTATCTTCCATAGGATAGGTCCCAACATCAAATATGTTTGCAATATTTGAGAGGATATCCTTATTTTCAGAGGCATGAAGGAGTAAATATTTCAAACTATTCATGAATAGACCAGTTGCTTCCCCAAACTTTGAAATGGTGAAAAATAGTTGTTTCCAATCGCACTTGGATACCTGTCAAAAAATAAGAACATCGTCAACAAACATAAGGTGGGTTATAGATAACTTTTTTGTGATTTGTAGACCTACAAAGCCTCTATCAATCTTTGTCATCAATATTTTCCTACTCAACCCATCAATGACCAATAAATATAGTAGTGGAGAAAGTGCACAACTCTGTCACAACCCCCTATATGCCTTGAAGAAATTTGAAGGCACATTGTTAATCAAAACCACATAGTTAACCTGGTCACACATGCCATAATCTAGTCAATGATTCCAATTATAAGACCAATTTTGAACATAGTAATCCTTAAGTAATTCTAGTATACATAATCATAGGCCTTGTGTAGATCTAGTTTAAGAACGATAACCTCCTTCTTATGTGTATTAATCAAGTGGATGCACTCATATGCAATATCCATAGCATCTTGAATATGGGATTCCTTAAAAAACTAAATTGTTATGAAGATATGAAGTTTGATAGTTTCCCTTTTAGTCGGTTTGCAATAATTTTTTAGATCATTTGATATGTAATGTTGCATAATAAAATGGGTCTGTAATCCCTGAAATTAGTAGGATAAGAAGACTTTGAGATGAGTGCTAGGAAAGTTGCATTGATTTCTCCCAAAAACTTTCGTTCACACTTGAATTCCTCCACTAGATTCAACATATCACCACCCATAATATCCATAAAATGAGTAAACATATCAACTATCCACCCATCCGAACTAGGGCATTTGTCCCTAACGAAATATTTTAGGACTGATATCACCTCCTCCTTCGTGATTGGCTTGTCAATTTCCACAACATCCTCCTTTGAGAACATTTTAGGGTATCTATTAGTAAAATACATTCGATCATCGATGTCCACAACCTCCCTTTCTTGAAAAAACCACCAAAATATCTAATAGACTCCTTGTGGATTTCCCTAACTTTTGATTTTTTCACTCAAATCATAATTAATTTCCAATATCGTATTCCTACTCCTACAGTGTGAGGCATATTGTTGGAAAAACCTATTATTTTTGTCACCTCCCTTTAGCTAGATAACACAACTCTTCAACTGCCATTCCTCTTCCTGCAATCTCAGAATTTGTCTTTTATGCATTTCTAGATCCTTATTATCTTGTAGATGAGCCAAAGATAAAAAACTAACATTCTTTGACTCACTGAAGATTTTTTTTATTTCACTCCCATTTTTTCACCACCATTTTGAGATTACAAAGTTTTGAGGTTACCACTTACATCCAGGATAGTCCATTAGAAATTTCATCTCGAGACCACGATTTTCGAATCAATTAACAAAAATCCATCTCCCCAAGCCAAGATTGATTAAACTTGAATGGGAACCCCTTCAAGATCCGATCACCATTCTATTGGAGAATGATTGGAGCATTATCTAACAATGATGAAGGTGAAATCTAAGATCTCATAAGCCCCAACTGATCCATTATCTTTTCATATACCATAAAATGATCTAGATGCTTAGCCATAAATTCAGGACCAACCCGTCCATTTTCCCAATTAGGTATAATAGGACATGGATGAATCTCCACCAAGAAGTTTTCTGCAAAAATATTTCTAAAATATAGACCCATGGGTTGAATTTGCATCACAATCCTCGACATTCCTCACTAGAGATTGTGAAATTCATGTCCCCTATAATGATCAGAGATACAATGTTCAATATATCAACTTCATCTATTATTTTCCAAAAATCCCTTTTGTCCTGGTGTGGCGCATATATTCCTGAGTATATGTATATGATGTGTAGACCCATGAATAAAACATGTTAACAAGATCCCTACAAAGAAATTGAAAGACATAAAATCAATCCACTGTGGATCCCACATTGCAACCATACCCATCAATAAGCCATTTGAATAAAATTCCCAATATTCCATCTCACACATATAGACATACAAAATAACATGGTTTTTCCCCCAACCACCATTGTTTCCTGAATCAAGAGAATCGTCAGACATATGGAATTAATAGTGTTTAAGGGATAATTTTTTTGTGGCATTCCCCAAGGCCCTTAAATTTAGGAAAATAATTTTCATGATGGAACAAAGGTTGTAGGCATCGATGCTCTAGGGGGCCGAGAATCATTAGAGTCCATGATTGAGACCTCATGGAGGTCCAGGCCATCTAAGGGGCTGAGAATCATTAGAATCCATGATTGAGACCTCATGGAGGTCCAGGCCATCCACAGAGTCCAGCGCCTTAACCACCAGTCTATCGGAACTCGTCAACACCTTTGTCCATCCTCTCTACTTGTTCTTTATAGTAAGATTCATGGATAAATTAGGACTGATAGAAGGTCCATCAAGGGGAACACACTCTTTGTGGATGGTGAGTGGAATCAAATCCATAGATGGATTTTGAATGAGGAGTTTGATGTCACTACCAAGTGAATTGGTAGGTGAGAGACCATCATGAAATGATCCAAAATGGATAGAAAGTGGGTCATCATTTGAAAGAGGAACTTCAAGTACAGTGGGATTACGCCCAATTTTCCCCCTCCCTTGAGGATGCAACTGCAGAGGGTTTGAATTAACATGCATTATCGAAAATAGGATGGATATGAGAAGAAGAAGAGGTAATAAGGGTATTAGAAGGAATAGCTTGTAAAATCAAAGTACAACATCTATTTTTGGAGCTCACCGTTGGTTTGATGAACTGAGACAAGGGCATGTCACCAAACCCCTGATTGCTGATTTTCGAAGGAACACATTTATTTACCTTAGATAATTGTTAACCATTATCAAATTGAGGGAAATTCGGAGATGCAATAGAATTATTACCTTGGATAGATGTTCTTTCCCCATCACCAAAAGACAAACTTGTTGATTCTGTCCTAGTTGTATTTGTCACATAATCATTATCCACATTGTGCCTGGTCCTTGCATAACAATCTTCAGACTGGAAACACCTTGAGCACTTTGCCATCACATGACTCATTTGATGACATGATAAACATTTGAATAGAACCCACCAGTAATCAATACATTGTCTAAAAGGTGTAGTTCCCCATATTAAATCAATTTTCGCCAGCAGAACACCCACAAAATTTAATTCCACCAGCACTCATGCCACCCTCCTGTCCATGGCACTTAAGTTACGCTCCTCTAGGTAAATGAACTTACCAATAGAATCTCCAATCTCTAGGATAGCCCGTTTTGTCCACAATTCAAGCAACAAATCTGAGTGTTTAGCCCAGACCATACACTGATGAGGAGTCTCTATCATACACTAATGAGGAGTCTCTATTAGTGGGTTGAAACCCACATACCAGTGACGTAGACGTAAAAAAATCTGCCTAAGGAGATTTCATGTTGAGATTTGTGTCCTCTTGTTGTAAAAAATGAATTCCAAACCATCTATTCATAAGACTGCTCACCTTTCGTTGATATTTTAACGCCGACTTACAATTTTTAACCACCCATTCCTGCATCTTTGCGCCATCCATGTTTGTGAACTCCCAACGACTTATTAGAGCCCATTTTTGCAGGCTAAGATACAGTCCCAAAAGATATCTTGCCCAAACCAAAGTTATTTGATTTTTGTAGAAGCCTTCATCGCCTTTATTTTTCGAGCCCATCAACCCTGTCTCCATCCTCTGCTCACCTCCTTTTGAAGATTATGTTCATTTGACACAGGAAAACACTATTGTGGAAAAGCATGTGTTGTCATAGGTATAACATAGGTGGTCGATTCAGTATGTTCTCCCAGCTTTACATGGGAGTACGAAACCTCAACAACCATGGTAGCCCGGATTAATTCCTCTGGATCCGGGGATCTGAGACCACGTGGGTCCATACCACATATCATAACATGAAGCAACCACATCCAATACCAAGACATGCCATTGTGGAAGAAATAAATGGAAAAAATAGTATCACCCCAAGAGGGTGGACAATTTTTCATGGAAAATACAGCAAAAATCAAGCAATTAAGAGGAAATATATACTTCACTAATTACATGTAAGACTATCCCTCAAACCATAGAGGATCATGAATATCAAACGTAGTGTATATTCCCAAGAGATGGCACTACTCGAAGAAATTTAATAAAGTCCACCAAACCCTTGAAATTTGAAAATAGAATCATAAATGCACCAAAACTTATATCCTAATGAAAAAATGTCACTACCCTTTTCCTACGAATCCACTACATACCAAAAAAATTGGATGGACTGAGATTCTCAATTAGATAAACAAATAATATAGGGATAAACTTGCTTTGATCATATCTTATAGATATAGAAAAAATAATGTCCGAAGTACATCCAGTTGATATTTGTAAAATAAAACACTATATATAGGGTTATTATTAATAATACTTATTTATCTTTCATTATTATCTTAATGATTAATATATATTTATTAACATATTAATATAACTATCAATATCTTTTATACATAATGATAGATTTATGAATCATTTCAACATAACAATATTAAACTCTAATATTAAATCAATTATTATAAGCCCTAATTTTATAAAAGACAACATTATAAACCCTAAGATTCATATTATATCACTAAGATTAATATTATAAACCTTGTGAATAATATTATGCCCTAGGAATATGAGCTCTTAGATTAATAAACTCAAGTGATTGATATCATAAATGAAAGGGATTATAAACCCAAGGGAATAATATTAAACATAAGGAATCAACATTATAAACCCAAGGGAATAATATTAAACATAAGGAATCAACGTTACAAACCCTGGGGATATAAACCCTAAGGTAAATATTATAAACCCCAAAATAAACATTAAAACCTAAGATTAATATTATAAACCTTAGGATCAACATTATAAACCTATCTAATTAATAAACCCAAGGGATTTTAAACCTAAGGGAATAACATTAATCCTTAGGATTAATATTAAATCCTAGGAACATAAACCCTAAGATTAATCAGCCCAAGGGATTAATATTATAAACCCAAGTGATTATAAACTAAAGGAATTAATATTAAACTCTAAGATTAATATTATAAACCACAGGCTTCATATTAAACCCTTGGAATATAAACCCTATGATTAATATTAGTAACCCTAGGAACAATATTATAAACCCAAGGGATTATTAAACCCATTAGATTAATATTAAAAACCCGATGGATTATAAACCTAAGGGAATAACATTATAATATAGGATTAATATTAAACCCTAGGAATATAAATCTTAATATCAATATTTTAAACCTTCGGATTAATATTATAATCCCAAGAGATTAATACTATAAATCATAAAAGATTAATAAACCTAAGGGACTAATATTATAAACTCAATGGATTATAAACTAAGTAGAATAATTTTAAACCCAAGGATTAATATTATAAACCTAAGCGATTGATAAACCCAAAAAATTAATATTAAAAATCCAAGGGATTTATAAATTGAGGGGATTGATATTAAACCCTAAGATTAATATTATAAACCTTAATACTACAAAATTATAAACCAAATATTAAACTTTAATATTATAAACCGAATATTAAAGGGTCTAATATTATATACCTTGTATTAAACCCAAGTTTTGTAATGTAACAATGTAACATTGAATAAATTACAATGTAATGTAACATTGTGATAATGATTGTTAACATTATTTTCATATTGAGACAATATTTGTCACAATATGATGTTGGAAACATTTTTGTATCATTCCAATGTTACAATATTAAAACGTTGATATTATAAGCCCAAGGAACTAATAAACCCAAGGGATTAATAACAAAAATGCAAGGGATTATAAACCTAAGGCAAAATATTAAACCCAAGTGATTAATATTATAAACCCAAGGGATATAGACCCTATGATAAATATTATAAACGCTAAAATAAACATTATACCCTAAGATTCATATCATGAACCTTATGATTAATATTAAAAACCTGAGGGAAAAATAAACCCCATGGATTAATATTATAAAACCAAGGGAAAATAAGCTAAATGCAAAAAACACTACACCATAGGATTGAAATGCTACATTATTAATAAGAACAATGTGATACATCATGATATTAAACTTTAATATAAACCAAATATTATAAACCCTAACATCATCAAACCAAATATTGTAAGCCCTATGGTTAATATTATAAAACCTAAAATTAGTATTATAAACTCTAATAATAAAAAACCTATGTATTAAAAACCCAAGGGTTTAATGAACCCAACTAATTATTCATATTATAAACCCAAGATATTAAAAACCCGAGGGATTAATGAACCCAACTAATTATTAGTATTATAAACTGACGAGATTAATAAACCCAATAAATTAATATTAAACCCAAGGGATCAGTAAATCCAAGGGACTAGTATTATAAACCTTGAGGATTCATATTATTAGCCCTAATATTACAAATTGTAAATCCAAGATATTAATATTAAACTGAAAATAAATACAGGAGATTAATATTAATATTAAACCCAAGATATTAATATTCTAAACCAAGGGATTAATAAACCCAAGGAAATTGTATTATGAACCCAAGATATTTAAATTAAACCCTGGGATTAATATTATGAACCTTATGTAACATGCATTTTCGTTACATTGTGAGGGCTAAGAGAGGCGATCATGGACGACTAAGGTTTGAGTTAGACCTGCAAACGACAGACCTGCACAGACCACAGAATTTTGTCTTCGCTCAGCAGTAAAGATACAAACACTACACGACAAAGGATCAGTACGGAGGCAATGGAAATCCCCCAGGGGGAGGATATGGCGCCTCCCCCCAATGTTGCTGAAACCACTCCAATGCACACAGAAGATGTCAGGAAGGAACACCAGGAAGATGCCAGACCAGAACCAAAAACTTTGCCAGACAATGCGAACAAAAATGAAGCTCCCAAGGCGACATTGGCAACATGTAAGCCTGTAGCAGCTAAAAGACCTAAGATTGAGCTCCCAAGCCATTGGATCAACACTCAAATCCAGTACATGAAGGATCATGCGTTGATTGGAAATTTTATGGGCTTTTGGCCCACAGAGAAAGCTTTGCATGGCTGGATAGCAGCCAAATGGAAACCAAAAGGGCACATTACCTTGCAGTTGGGGCCTAAAGGCTTCTTTAAAGTGATTTTTAACTCTATAGAAGATCGAAACATAGTCCTTGATGGAGGACCGTACTTTTTCAATGCAGCAGGTTTATATCTGAGAGACTGGATTAAAAGATTCAATCCGGACAAAGAGGATCTAAGCTGGGCACCAGTGTGGATTCACCTTTATTCCCTCCCTTTGGAGTACTGGGATGAAGACTCGCTACAAGATATCGAGAACGGTTTAGGGGAGTTCATTGAAATCGCAGAGGAGACGAAACTCAGGCGATATACCTCCTATGCCTGAATTTGTGTCTATATGCATCTTAGCAAAGCTCTCCCGGACACGGTAAGTCTGTACCATGATGATTTTGAATGGATACAATCAATAGATTATGAGCATGTCCCATTCCAATGCAGGAAATGCCATGCCCTTGGCCATCTCTTTCGAGACTGCCCTTCAAATCTGAAAACCTCGATCCCCTCCAATCCAGACAAATCTAACTCGGATGGCTTTACCAAGGTCACCAACCGTAAAAAGAAACACAAAAAACCCTCTTCTAGCCTTAAAAAGCATGTAGCCAATACCTCAAGGCCATCCACAAGCAATAGCTTTGAGAACCTGAATCAGCCGGAACTAAATAACTATGAAATCCCTAACCATTTCGAGGACATCCCCAAGATGACTCCTAATTCCACCCCCTCGAGCTCTAAGATGGCCTGAAATTTTGTTCAATCCACAGATCGTAACTCTGCCTTCCCCAGACTCTCCCCGAAATGGAATATTCAGGGCATGGAGGTTGACAACATGCAACAAGAAACCATGACTGTAGTGGAAACAACAACAAAACAAAGTGAGGCCCAACACATGGAAGAGGAGCCGGAGAGCTTCGACATTGGAGATCTAGATATACTGGGATTAAAGCAAGCTTGCAAGAAAAAAGAATATGACAAAATCCTAGAGAGACAACTGGAAAGCTTAGAAGTCATCCTCTCCAGAGCACAACAGCAAAGATCTTTAGGCATCCAACCTGGGAGTCAATGGGATGGTAAAAATATTACTAAAGACAATAAAAAAAGAGGCAGGAAAATTGATCTACAAAGGACCATCCGCATTGCAGAAATGATGGTGGAATCAGGAAGATATTCCAAGCTTATAAAGTATTACAACCCCCTACCTAGCAGTGCATCATGAAGCTCATATCATGGAATATCAGAGGGCTAAACAGCCCTGGGAAATATAGACTGATAAAAAATATGATTCAACAGGAGAAACCCCAAAATTTTTTCATGCAAGAAACCAAATGTAATTCTACAACACTGGACCAAACACTTGCAAAAGCATGGCCAGGTAGCAAAGTGGTAGCGGTGGATGCCTCCGGTGCATCAGGAGGACTAGCAATATTCCGGGATGAATGAGCTATCACACTTGATAATATTCATGCAAGTATTTTATTCAAGCAACCTTCCATATTACAGGGACAAATGTACATGGTCATCTAACCAATGTCTACTTCCCCCAGGAAGCAATGAATAAGATAGACATATTGAATACTTTAGCTTTGATCAACTCTGAAAGAACACATCCAATCTGGATCACAGGAGGTGACTTTAATATGATAACAAGGCTGGAAGAAAAAAGAGGAGGCATGGTCAAATTGGACAATGAAAGCATTCACTTCAAAAACTTCATCCAAGATAACTGTCTCATAGATATGTCTTCCAACAATGGAATATATACATGGAATAACAAATGAGTAGGTACACATCAAATCGCCTCACGATTGGATCAATTCCTACTATCAAACAATGCAATCCATCTATGTGGGGATTTCACGGCGTCGATCTTACCAATCTCAGGGTCACATCATTTGCGTATCACACTTCAATGGCAAAGGCCAAGTAACACCACATGAAGGCCTTTCCGCTTCGAGGCTTTCTGGATGATGCACCCAGATTTTAACAACCTAATTCATGTGGTTTGGAAAAATTTAAAATCCCCGGATGGTACAAAAATGTATCAATTCTAGCAAAAACTCAAAAAGATCAAGACCAACATTAAACAATGGAATCAGAATACCTTTGGCAATATCTTCCAAGCACAATGTTTTCTAGATCAAGAAATGAAAAAACTACAGTAGAGGATCATCACGAAAGGACAGTCTGAAGAAAACTCAGAGCTAGAAAAACACCTGCAAACAAAACTATCCAAAAGCGCAAAGCAAGAAGAAATACTTTAGAAACAAAAGTCAAGAATCAGATGGCTTAAAGAGGGTGAAAGAAACACAAAGTTCTTCCATCGGACTACTATCAAACGAAGAATGCATAACAACATCACCTATATTCAGAATCCACAGGGGATTGGTTGGAAAAACATGAGGATATAGAACAAGATTTCCTTACCCATTTTAAGCAGGTACAGCAGGAACCTCAGATAGATAGACTGCAGGCTACTGAGAAAATTACTAAGAATATCTCAAATATCATAACAGAGGAACACAATCAGCTCCTCCTCAGGCCAATATCTTTACAGGAAGTGGAGAACGCCATGCGACATCTCAAAGAAGGAAAAGTGCCTAACCCCCCGATGGTTTCACTTCCAATTTCTTCCACAAATTTTGGGATCTCATCAAAGAAGAGGTCTAGCAAGTGGTTGAGGAATCCAGAACTAATATATGGTTGCTTCCCTCTCTGAACGCAACCTTTATAGCTCTCATCCCCAAGGAAGATCACTCTCAAACTCCGGACAAATTCCGGCCCATTGCTCTATGTAATGTTATATACAAAATCATCTCCAAAGTTATTGCTTCTAGACTAAAACCTCTGCTTCCGTTACTCATATCACCTGAGCAATCAGGATATGTGGAAGGACGACAAATCACGGATGGAATCATTCTCACTCACGAGATTATACACTCCTTAAAGTAATATGAAAATGCATGTATGCTCCTAAAAATCGACCTCTCCAAAGCTTTTGAAAGTTTAAGCTGGAAATATATTCACAAAATGTTGATATCCTTTGGCTTCTCGCCCCCTTGGGTCAGATGGGTCATGAGTCTTATATCATCTTCCTTCTTCTCCATTTTGATCAATGGGATCCCTTCCACCCCCTTTCGCCCCTCTAGAGGCATCTGGCAAGGAGATCCCCTCTCCCCTTTTCTGTTCGTCATAATGGCGAAAGGACTGGGAATATGCATCAAGGAAGCTTTTCAAATCTAGCATCTAAGAGGACTTTCTTTTCCAAACACCCCTTCCTTCACCCACCAACAATTCGTGGATGATAACATGTTGTTTGGCCATCCCTCAGTCCAGGAGGCCCTCAAATTAAAAACCATTTTGTCTGAATTCTCAGATGCCTCTAGAGCTTACATTAACAAGACCAAATCCGAGATCTTTTTCTTTCATACCCATGCTATAACCAAAGCCTCAATTGCTCAAATCCTGGGTTTTACAATAGCTGCTCTTCCCTCCAAATACCTGGGTGCTCCCATGACGGACTCTGCTTTAAAGCACTCATCTTGGAAATTACTCTTGGAAAAATTGGAAGCACATCTCTCTTCCTGGACTTACTGAGTGCTAAACATGGCAAGCTGTCTAGTCCCAATCAAAGTCATGCTGCAATCCATGCCGCTTTACCTTTTTTCAGTTCTGGCAGTGCCAAAATGGGTCCTCAAAGAAATTAAAAATCTTCAAAGAGCCTTTTTGTCGGGAAACACAGGCCAAAAGAGAAAATGGGCTTTGGTAAAATGGGATACAATATGCCTCCCGAAAATATACAGAGGTACTAGGCTTCGTGATCCTCAACATAGTAATGCGGTCATGGGAGCTCGCATCTGGTGGAAATGGATCTCAGAACCATATACACCCTGGGCTATCCTTTGGATAGAAAAATATGCCAATAACCGACTAGTTGATGATTTAATCAGACTCTCAAAAATTGGCTCAGGTTCTCTCATCTGGAATGCAGCTAAACAACACAAGGATTTAATTAAACAACATAACTTCTGGGAAATTAGGAATGGTAATAATGCATGGTTCTAGGAAGATTCTTGGCAGCAACGACCCAAGTTGAAGGACCTGATCGAACCCCAACAAATACAAGACTGGGAATGGCAACTAATGGCAAAGGTAAATCAATACTGGAAGCCTACCCACGCTCAAAAAATACAGGCAATGGATGAACTTGAACCACATCATCAGGCAAGGCACACAGCTCATTAAGGACAATATGGAAACAAAGCTCTCAAACAAGACAATTCGCTACTCTGACAAGAGGGATAAGATTAGATGGGGTTATGAGGTGAAAGGAACCTTCACTACACAAGAAGCTTACAATTTAACAATAAGAAATCAAATCGTCAAAGACCCATTATGGAACAAAGTATGGGCCCCCACCATTTGGCCAAAAGTTTCCACTTTCCTCTGGCTGCTATGCCAAAATAAAATTCTCACTTGGGAGAACCTATGGAAAAGAAGCTTTCATGGGCCTTCTATGTGTCCCAACTGCAAACAGGCGGAAGAAACCACTGAGCACCTAATAAATTCTTGCCCATTGGCAAATAGACTATGGGAAAAAGTTAGCTTTAGATGCCAAAAATATGGACAAGTTAAGGAGGATATCCTCAACACTATACGCACTTGGGCAAACAGTCCTTACAAAAGAAAATTGTTAAATGCTTTATGGAAACTTATCCCAGGTCTCCTCATGTGGACTATTTGGAAAGAAAGGAATCGACGCATCTTCAAGGACCAATCCTCCCCTTTAGAAGTCCTATGGAATAATATAGGTCAAAACCTTCGAGAAACCTTGATGCTTCAAACTTGGTCCGAAGAAGATTATCCCACCATTCCACAGGGATAGAATATATGGGCAAACTGGAACCTTTATTGGAACCATATGCAAGCAAATCAGGGTAAAACTTCCTCACAAGGAAAGACAGCAGATAGATGAACTCCTCTGCCTCAGCATATGATACAACTTAACTTTGACAGAGCGTCTAAAGGTAATCCAGGCAAAGAAGGATTTGGAGGGGTCTTCAGGGATCACAAGGGAATTCCTCTTCTAACCTACTTAGGCTCAATTGGTTGGGATACGAATAATTCGATGCAATTAGAAGGGATATGGCAGGGGCTTCTCCTTGCACAACTCCATGATTTCTTCCCACTTATAATTGAAGGGGATTCTCAGATTCTCATTAACATGGTTAATTAGATCCTGCAAGGGACGCCCTCATACAAAGTTGGAAGTAGTTGGAGACTGACAGAATGATTAGAGCTCATTGAACAATGGCTCTCAACCCACAGAGTAGTAAACCTTAAACACTCTCGTAGGGATGGAAACAAAGCAACAGATATTCTAGCTAACATTGGGGTAGATAGTGGAAGGACCTTTCATGCAGGCACACTTAATACTATGGCCACTACTCTTTAGTTACAAGAATACAATGAATTGGTTCAGATTGAAATGGTACAGGAAGAAGAAACGCACCCGGATGCGGGTGATTACAAAAGTCATTAAAACGATGAGACGACAGGGCGGTGGAAGGGCTGGCCACATGGCCCCCTGCAACTTCCCCCATGCCAATCTGAATTGCATTCAAAGCACCTTGTAGGCACCGAGACAGAACCAAATCACACATAACTATGGAGCCTGCAAATTATTCTGTAATTCCTCCCCCCCTAATTCATTGTGTTTGTCCTCCGCAGGCTGGAGAGCCTAATGTGCGCACTGTAACAGGTAGTCGATGTTGGTTGTTAAGCTGCATTGACCTGGGCAATGGATTCCACCATTCCCACACCTATCTCTGCAACCTAGCTTAGGTCCACCCTTCCTCTGTCAATTCCCCGTGAAGTTCCTCCACCATCCCAGCTGCTATTGCCCTTGCTTTCAACTCCACCATGGTCCGCCACCGTATGCGAAGTAAGAGACGTGGCACTAGAGGTGGGAGCTCTCGCTCACCTGCAATGTCCAGCCCCGACTCAGTTTCCCCTGCTTCCTCAGCCGACAACCCCAATCTGCCTAGTTTCATTGGGCATTACCTAGACACTCGCAGCGGAAGAGGAAGAGCCTGCACAGGAAGAGATGATGTGGCAGTTCACACTGCTAATTTCCCCCACCTCTACATCCTGCTCCCCATACCATGCAATTTCGATTTCGTAGCTCTCTGAATCACCCTGTAATCATAGCCACCGTTACAATCACTTTCACAGAAGAAACTGAGCCGCCAGCTCCTCTGGTTGAATACACTGATGAGCCAAACAAAGCAGAACCAAGCAACAGGAGTCGGTGCAACCCTGGTGAACAGTGAGAAGACAAAGATAAAGCCATCCTGCATGGTAAAGCGGTGGCTGGCAGCCAGCATGTTGAGGAAGGTAAGCTTAGTAACACGCAGGCATCGGGCAGTTGCCATGGCAACACGTCAGGAACGCGTGTGGGTGCATGCAGCATTGAGGGAGACCATCCAGCACATGGTCATGGCACTTCGGATGAGGATGACGATTCGGACAAGTATGCATGTCCGATTATGGAGGAACTAGCCCCGGACAATTGACAACCAGGTGTTGAGTTTGCCAGGTGGATGTTTCGTTTTGTTGACTAGGCAGTTATGGTTAAGTTTGTGTGTTTCCTGGTTAGGACTCTACTATGTCTAAAATGTTTCTATTGTTTTGTGATCAAACAGGTAACCCCTACGTGGGCTATTTTCTCTTTTTGGACTGGTTCTTATGCTTTTTTGGACTGGTTTCCCTTCTGTTGGGGTAGTCAAAGCTAGACAATCTTACTGTGTGATGAATGATGCTCAGAACTTCTGAGGCTAGGCCTCACTGTAACGCCTTTTTGTATCATATTAATAGATTAAACTTACTTAGAAAAAAAATATTATGAACCTTATGAATAGTATTATACCCTAGGAATATGAACCCTTGGATTAATAAACCCAAGGGATTGATATCATAAATGCAAGGGACTAATAAACCCAAGGGATTATAAACCCATGGGAATAATATTAAACATAAGGAATCAACATTATAAACCCCAGGGATATAAACCCTAATGTAAATATTATAAACCCTAAAATAAACATTAAAACTTAAGATTAATATTATAAATGTTAGGATCAACATTATAAACCCACTTGATTAATAAATCCAAGGGATTAATATTAAAAACCCAATGGATTTTAAACCCAAGGGGATAACATTAATCTTTAGGATTGATGTTAAATCCTAGGAACATAAATCTTAAGATTAATAAGCCCAAGGGATTAATATTATAAACCCAAGGATTATAAACTAAAGGAATTAATATTAAAAATTAAGATTAATATTATAAACCATAGGCTTAAGATTAAACCCTTGGAATATAAACCCTATGATTAATATTAGATACCCTAGGAGCAATATTATAAACCAAATGGACTATTAAACCATTGGATTAATATTAAAAACCCGATGGATTATAAACCTAAGGGAAAAACATTAGAATGTAGGATTAATATTAAACCCTAGGAATATAAATCTTAATATTAATATTTTAAACCTTCGGATTAATATTATAATCCCAAGAGATTAATACTATAAATCCAAGGAATTAATAAACTTAAGGGATTAATATTATAAACTCAATGGATTATAAACCGAGAGGAATAATTTTAAACCCGAGGATTAATATTATAACCAAGGGATTGATAAACCCAAAGAATTAATATTAAAAATCCAAGGGATTGATAAACCCAAGGGATTGATATTAAACCCTGAGATTAATATTATAGACCTTAATACTACAAATTATAAACCCAATATTAAATTTTAATATTATAAACCAATTATTAAAAGGCCTGATATTCTAAACCTTGCATTAAACCCAAGTTTTGTAATGTAACAATGCGACATTTAATAAATTACAATGTAATGTAACATTGCGATAATGATTGTTAGAATTATTTTCATATTGAGACAATATTTGTCACAATGTGATGTTGGATACATTTTTGTACCATTCCAATGTTACAATATTAAAACATTGATATTATAAGTGATAAACCCAAGGGATTAATATTAAAAGTGCAAGGGATTACAAAGCCAAGGGAATAATATTAAACCCAAGTGATTAATATTATAAACCCAAGGGATTTAGACCCTAAGATAAATATTATGAACCCTAAAGTAAACAATATACCCTAAGATTCATATCATGAACCTTACGGCTAATATTATAAACCGAAGGGATTAATAAACCCAAGGAGTTAATATTAAAAACCCAAGGGATTATAAACCTAAGGGAATAACATTAAACACTAGAATGAATATTGAGCCCTAGGAATATAAACCCTAAAATTAATAAACCCAATGGATTAATATTGTAAACACTAGGCTTAATATTAAACCCTAGGAATATAAACCCATGATTAATATTATAAACCCAAAGAATTTATATTATAAACCTAATGGCTTATAAACCCAAGGGATCTATATGAAACCCTATGAATAATATCATAAACCCTTATCACTAATATTATACCCTAGGAATATGAACCCTTAGATTAATAAACCTAAGGGATTGGTATTATAAACCCAAGATACTAATAAAAACAAGGGACTAATACTAGAAACCTAAAAAACCTAAAGGAAAAATATTGTAAACTAAGGTATATAAACCCTAAGATAAATATCATAAACCCTAAAATAAACATGGTTGACCATGGTTGATTTTCATATTGAGATAATATTTGTCACAATGCGATGTTGGACCATTGCTCGCCATGATTGATTTCCATATTGAGAAAAGCTTTGTCACAATGCAACATTAGACAATGGTTGACCTAGAGGCATAACATTAGACTGCATGATTAATATTAAACCCTAGTAATATAAATCCTAATATTAATATTTTAAAACTTAGTATTGACATTATAATCCCAAGATATTAATATTATAAATCCAAGGAATTAATAAACCTAAGGGATTAATACTATAAAATCAATGAATTATAATCTGAAAGGAATAATTTTAAACCCAAGGGATTAATATTATAAACCTGAGGGATTGATAAATCCAAAGGGTTAATATTAAAAATCCAAGGGATTGATAAACCCACGGTATTGATATTAAACCCTAAGATTAATATTATAAACCCTAATACTACAAATTATAAACCCAATATTAAACTTTAATATTATAAACCAAATATTAGAAGGCCTAATATTATAAACCTTGTATTAAACTCAAGTTTTGTAATGTAACAATGTGACATTGAATAAATTACAATGTAATGTAACATTGTGATAATGATTGTTAGAATTATTTTCATATTGAGACAATGTGATGTTGGATACATTTTTTTACCATTCTAACATTACAGTATTAAAACATCAATATTATAAGCCCAAGGGACTAATAAACCCAAGGGATTATAGACCCAAGGGAATAATATTAAACCCAAGTGATTAATATTATAAACCCAAGGGATATAGACCCTAAGATAAATATTATAAACTCTAAAATAAACATTATCCATATCATGAACCTTACAATTGATATTATAAAACAAAGAGATTAATAAACCCAGGGGGTTAATATTAAAAACCCAAGGGATTATAAACCTAAGGGACTAACATTAAATCTATGATGAATATTAAACCCTAAAATTAATAAACTCGAGGGATTAATATTGTGAACAATAGGATTAATATTAAACCCTAGGAATATAAACCCCATGATTAATATTATAAACCCAAGGAAATTATATTATAAACCTAATGGATTATAAACCCAAGGGATCTATATTAAACCCTAGGATTAATATTATAAACCCTATCAATAATATTATACCTTAGGAATATGAACCCCTAGATTAATAAACCCAAGGGATTGATATTATAAACCCAAGGCACTAATAAAAACATGGGATTAATACTAAAAACTTAAAAAACTCGAAGGATTAATATTGTAAGCCAAGATACTTAAACCCTAAGATAAATATTATAAACCCTAAAAGAAACATGGTTGACCATGGTTGATTTCCATATTGAGACAATATTTGTCATAATGCAATGTTGGACCATGGATGACCATGATTGATTTCCATATTGAGAGAATCTTTGTCTCAATGACATTGGACTATGGTTGATTTTCATATTGACAATCGTTGTCACAATATGACGATGGACCATGGTTGACCATGGTTGTGACAATGTGACGTAGGACCATGAAAAAATATTTGTCACAATGTGACCATGGCTATTGATGACCATTGACCATGGTTGATTTTCTTATTGAGACAATCTTTGTCACAATGTGATGTTGGACCATCGTTGATAATGGCTGTCCATGGTTGACAATGATTGATGATGGTTGACGATGGTTGATTTTGATATTGAGACAATCTTTGCCACAATGTGATGTTGGACCATCGTTGGCCATAATTGACTATGGTTGATTTTCATATTGACCATGATTGACAATGATTGACTTTCATTTTGAGACAATCTTTGTCATAATGCGTCATTTGACCATTGTTGACAATGAGTGAAGATGGTTGACCATGGTTGATTTTCATATTGAGACAATCTTTGTTATAATGTGACATTGGACCATGGTTGACTATGAATGATCATGGTTGACAATGGTTGACGATGGTTGAACATGGTTGATTTTCATATCGAGACAATATTTATCACATTGTGACATTAGATCATGGTTGACCATGATTACAAACCTAAGGGATTTATATTAAACCCTGGGATTAATATTATAAACCCTATGAATAATATTATACCCTAGGAATATGGACCCTTAGATTAATAAACCCAAGGGACTGATAATATAAACCAAAGGGACCAATAAAAGCAAGGGATTAATACTAAAAACCCAAGGGAATAATATTAAACCAAAGGGTTTAATATTATAGACCCAAGGTATATAAACCCTAAGATAAATATTATAAAAACTAAAATAAACATGGTTGACCATCGTTAATCATGGTTGATTTTCATATTGACGCAATTTTTGTCAAAATGAGTCATTGGACCATGGTTAACCACATTGTGATGTTAATTGTGTAATGTGATGTTGTGATAATGTGTATTGTTCATCGAATGAAAATGCCTATTATTTGTTAGAATTTCGATGTTGGTTTGTTTCTCACTATGTTATGTTGGTGCTTTTCATCGTATTGTCTCAACATTTCTTTTACACAATTACATTAGTAAATGGGTTGACATACACTAGTTGATGGCATTTTATACCTTTTATGCACCAATAGGCATATGAAAATGACATCAATCGATGTATGTCAACCACATTTACTGATTCAGTTGTCCTAATCTGCAACATTTTGTCATTGTTTATCACAATGTAATGTTCTTCGCAGCTCCTCCAGTAG
>APFE030760433.1:11210-28114 GCA_000404065.3 Pinus taeda | reverse complement strand
TATTTTTTCCAAATAATTATACTAGTAATTGTTCCAAAAGGTACAAAGAGAGGCCAATAGGATTATTAAATTAGAATTGTTGAATTTCTCTAGAAGAGATATTGGTTCAAGCCTAACAGGTGAGCAATTTGAGCTGGTTAAAGGCCTTCTAATTGTTTTTTATTATGGTAAAATTATATTGATAATTCATTGGTTTTACTTTCAAAAGCTTGAAGGAATTTGAAGAGTAGGTATAGAATTGCTTTGTGGGATTTGACCCCAAAATCACAGATTTGTAGATATATACTCAATGAAATGTTAATTGGTTGAAACCTTGCACAAATGTTTGATATAAGAAAATAAGCCGAAAAGGTTGAAAGGCTTAATTGGTTTGTGGAAAACCTTGTTTTCTTGGACTGGATCATTGTGCAATTACTTTCCTTTAAATTTTTTGTTTATATCTATATTACACGGAACACATTGAATGTCTTATTTCATTTTAGAGTAAGTTAATTACCCAAAATTAAGAAACCTCTATAGATGGCCAAGCATCTACGAAGCTTTCTAGTGACCAAGGCAATAACCACCATGACTATCCCCTACCATTTGACAATGCTTCTCTACCCAACCAGATTGAATACTTAGGGAGGAAGAAGCAAGCCAATTACACAAACAAATTGCCTTTGGAAAGAATTATGCACATACATAGAAGAAGAAAGAAAGTTGTCCACACAAATTTGTTAAATGGATCCACTTTGTACACTTGTTCAAAGTGAAAATAATGAAGAGTGGTTTATATGTAAAGACAAAGAAACTAAAATGTGTTTCAATAATGAAGAAATAAATCTCACGTTTCTTGTCTCATGTAATGAAAAATGGCTTTATGTAAAGAAATAAACATTAAAAATTAAGAAATCTTGATGAAAAATTAATAAAAATATAAATACTCATTTGTTTAAGTGGAATGCATTTGTAGACATGATTTGTATTGTTAAGACACTCCTAAGTGTTAAGTTGTTGGTTTAATTTTCCGCCTTACCATGGGAAATTGAATATTAACACAATTGAAAATTTTATTATAACATCATGAGCACAATGCTGCAAATTAAAAAAAAGAGTAAATGAACTGATATTTTTTTCACCATTTAAATTATTGCTATACCAATTTAGGTTTTTTCCCATGATGTTATTTTGTTATTTTTTAAAGTACAATCTTCAATTTACTTGATTGTTGATAAATAATCCAAGAAAGGGCTATGAAAGAAAATTATTTTTCACTCTACTTATGTTGTTGTTAAATTACTATTATTTATTTTATTTATTTATTTTTCCGAAGAAATATCCAGGTAGATCCATACTATCAGCTTAATTTAGCAGGCCTAACTACAAGGGTGTCGAGGAGAATTGACCCTCTGGCCTCTCATTAGCAAGGTGCTTTAGTGATGGGAACTCAACTAATTGAGTTAACCCTTGGGGCTTACTATTATTGATTTTAATTAGTAATTTGTTAAAAGTGATGGGAACTCAACTAACTGAGTTAACCCTTGGGGCTTTACTAGTATTGATTTTAATTAGTCATTTGTTAAAAGTGATGGGAACTCAACTAACTGAATTAACCCTTAGGGCTTTACTATTATTGATTTTAATTAGTAATTTGTTAAAATATATTTTTTTGTTTAGTTAAATTAAATCAATATTTATAGTTATGTATTTTTAAAGTAATTTATTTCTATTTATAATCAATAATAGATAATAAATAAATATTTGTTATTATGTTTTTTTGAAAAATTATTTCCAACAAATTGTAGATAATACAAGGAGCAAAGAGATTTGATGTTTGGAGTTTTATGCTTTTTCGACACCATATTTCTTTAAATACAACTTAATTTTTTGCATGTTTATTATCAACAATGTAGGTAAATGTTTAGGTTGTATATTTTTTAATTTAGATGTAAGACAAATAAATCAATTTTTAAGTCAGCTTAGTTGTTTGAGGTATGAAAAGATTATATTTACTTAGGGTGGAGAGAAAACATATATAATATTAATCAATCACCATATATGTATTGTATTAGTGTATAAAATTATTGTCCGAAGATTTGATGTGAAAGAATCAAATTTAATGACCATACATCCTACACTATTACCACAATATGTGATTGAACTCACAACTTTTGTCGAGAAAAAATTGGTCTAAAATTCTACCCCCACCATACCGAACAACAATTTTGCCTAGGGATTTGGTCTAAAATTCTACCCCACCATATCAAACAACAATTTTGCCTAGGATACCTTCCCTATGCTATCAAATAGCATAGGAGATATCAAGGAGAGGTAGGCACAATATATCGATAAATATTAAGCTCTCCTCGCTGAAGGTTTACAATTTTACAGTTTAGCATGATAGCAAATATAACATGGTGGGACATTGGAATTTGTGCATTATGATATAAAGCATTCCAAATTTACGATCATGGATTTTTTCCTATGTGTTAAATAAAAACGTTAAGCTAATAATCAAACAATGAAGTGCTATCTAGAGGGACATCACAAAGAATTAGGATATTACACTTTTCTCATTGAACAACTTATGACCCAATAATGCTTTTCTCAGTGAACAACTTGATTACCCAATAATGCATGGTGTGGATGGAATTTTTGGTTTTATGAATTACTTAAATATAGATGAGAAGGAATTCTTTAGTTTTGTGAATTACTAAAATATAGATGAGAGGGATTTCTAAGTTTAATGACATAAATCTAGTCCCATTTTGTAATAAGGATTGAGCACTTTACTCATAAATTAAAATGAGTTGCAATATACCATAATACAACTGACGATGATTATTTAATGATTTACAATACACCATATTACAATTGGTAATGATCATTTGGACATTTATGGGATCATTTACTTGGTGTAATATCATCGTAAGTATCATTACTTACGAGAATTGGTGAACACTAGTTGTATAGATATCCTACATGTGTAAGATTGTTAATTATCATGGTTGTTTTGTTCGTTGTATAGATGTCCTACATGTGTAGGATTGTTAGTTATCATGGTTGTTTTGTTCATGTCAATGTGGTTTTTTATTTAAAAACATATGCCTCTTACAATTTGACATAATATAATTTTTTGTTTGAAAATATATAATGAAATTTGCATTACATATGAAAGGTTATCAACCTGAAATCAAATTATTTTTTAACAAGTTTTTCCTCGTTCTCCCTTCATGTGGATCACCCTTCACGTGGATCATATTGCAATGTTCTCCTACAATGCTTTGATCTCATTTTGGTCATAAGTTCATTGATAGACACATAGTTATATGTTGGTGTTTAATAATATATGTTGTGTTAAAAGTAACACACTTGTCTTGTAACAGTACCAAACATTATA
Organism: Pinus taeda; assembly: GCA_000404065.3. Lineage (NCBI taxonomy): Eukaryota > Viridiplantae > Streptophyta > Pinopsida > Pinales > Pinaceae > Pinus > Pinus taeda. Next base: position 24,732 of record APFE030760433.1, on the reverse strand, counting down.
TATTTTGATTACATAGATTCGATAAACCAAAATATTAATAATATTAAAATACAAACCTCTCATGCCTGATGCAGTGAAAAGGAGTTGACAACATTATTTTACAAAAAAAACTACTACATTTCCTAGAGAGAAACTTCTAACCAGAAGTAGCATCCTTGGAAGCTTGGTATCCACCAAAAACATAGGAAATAAATCCCCAGAGCCCCAAGAGCATGGCTACTATCTTCACCACGTCCAGTTTCTCTTCGAACAAAAGCGTGGCGAGAATGGGAACAACAGGCAGCGTCACGGCACTCACCGCATTAGAAAACAATGAAGAAACCAAGAAAATGAGGCCAAACATCCCCATGGAAAATGTTTGCGCTGCTATAGCACACCACACTAGAGTCATGCAGTATGCCATTTTCCCTGACCTAAAACGTTGGGACTCGGACGCCAGGTATCGGAAATCTTCGTTGCTCAACAGTGCCACTGTACAAATCAACGCTACAACCATGTAAACTAGCGCCTGCGATATGAGAACCACGCTAAAATTTTCCCTCCCTGCAACCTTTTGGAACACGAGCTGCAACAGAGTGAGAAGCAGTCCATCGCTGGCAGAGGCAAGAAGAGTGCACACAAATCCCAGAATGAATTCATCTCTGCTTACTCCCTCTAGTCTTTCGCTCTTGGATTGGATTCCTAGAAGAACAGCGCTGAAGGTAAGCAACACAATTGAATTAAAAACACAGAATTCGCTATCTGAAAGCAAACCGAACCATACTAAAAAAATATGTACGAGGAACCAACGCCACGTAAATCTTGAAAAGACACAGATTGGTGCTTCCAGAGATCTGCTGACGTGTTTGTCTATGAGAGACCCTCGTATATTGCGCTGCAATGCAATCCCATCGTGCACCATAATTTTTATGTTCAGTGCCATAAACTCCACAAACTCTCCTAGAAGCTCGGCTTAAAAGGTACGCACAAATGTCAAGTGGAGAGTTTTTTTATGCTTAAAAATCTGTAAACAGATGTCAAATAGACATTAAAAATGTAGACGGTCAAACTGATTTAAAAAAACCTATTGGCCTAATAAATATATTTTTAATACTTTTTCAATTTATTTTATTTTCACAATTAAAAAAAAATTATCACTGTTAAATGGATTTAATGCAGTCATGACAGGTTGCATTCTAATTTGCCACAATAGTATGACAAGTTGTATAAAGCGGTAATGAGTACTCTCATAAATTGATAGCGATAGAGAAATTGAATGCAAATCAATGCAACCATGACACGCTAGAGGAGAACTTGACACATTATTATGACACGCGGTATCAAGATGTGAGGTACTCTTGAAATTCAAATTGAAAGCGTTAGAGAAATTGAATGCATATCAATGCAACCACGACACGCTACAGCAAAATGTTCAACTTTTAGTTACATGCTAGAATAAAACGTTTAATTTATCCTACGTCTTAATGCAACTCAATGAAATGATGACACGTTGGAGGAAAACGCTCAGGGTTTAATTACATGTTTCATTTATCCTTCCACGAACAAAATTGTTTGAACCCATATCATTCCACTTTTTATTAATCTTCCTAAGTGGCAATTAACTAATGGTATAGTAAATTTTAATGAGGTTTGGTAAATTTTTAATTTAAGTATGGTTTAATCATATGATTTAGATATGTAAGGGAGTTAGTATCGTGGATTTGATTCATTGATGTAGTGGCGATGATGAGAATATACTGGCATCTCTAAATTTACACCATTCGATCAAAATAATTAATTAAGAAAATGATTAAAATGGCCAATTCCAATAAGGGATGCTTATCCGCGTAATAAATATGTTTTGAACATTGATTCCCTAAAATATGTATTTAGGAAACAATTTTAAATAAATAAATTTTCAAACGAAGAAATTATCTTAAGTTTAAATTTTCCAAAGAAAAGAGGGTTTGGTGGAAAGATGAAATATGACTTTTTTTAAGTAAATTGTATTTGTAAAATTGTTGCAGTATCTAGAGTTATTAGAAATTATTCAAAATTTAAAATAAATTAAAGAATAAAATGATTAGAAATTATTCAAAATTTAAAATAAATTAAAGAAGAAAATGATTAAGAGGTACCTTGGTTAGAGGAAGGAAAAAATATATATCCAAAGTCTTTAAGATATTTATTGTTAGTTTTTTTTTTTTTAAATTGAAAAAAAAAAATCTAAATTTTAATTGCATTTTATGGAATTAAAATTCTAATTTAGTAACTATGTTTTTTAAGATCACGGAACACCTAGAGAACTCGTGGTGTACAAAGACACCTTGCTGAGATCTTTCGACAAGGACCGATTAACATGGAATCTTTTAACCTTTAATAGACTACATTGGATATGAATACCACAGGTAAAACCATGGGTTCTCATAAACCTGGAGCTTGAAAACTGCTAGTAACTTGACCATGTCAAGTTTAGGAGAACAACCCTAACAATCTCCACCTTAAACTTGACTCCAAAAGATTAACCTAGTCCCAATCATTCATCAACCATCTCATATGGGATCTCACATTCCTCCCCTCAAGCCAAGATATCACTACACCTTCCACCTTGATACCTATCCAACTGGTCCATTCTACAATTTGATGACTCCATGCGCCGATGTATGCATGATCAAAGTCTTAAGACCTTGCAAAAATCCATGCTCATGGGAAACATGTATGTATGAACTACATGTCTTACAACCTTTTGGGGAAATACACTTGCCTTGGACTGAAACCATTAAAGTGTTCACACACCACAAGTGACCACTGCAGCTCTCATCACATGTTGTTTCCTTCACAAAACTTAAACCATTGACTCCATCTTTATTTTCTCATCCATACAACCACTCTATCACTAGATCTCTAACTTTATTGATCCATACCTTGAATTGGTATTTCAACATTATTTGCACTGACCAGATCCACACAGTCTGTCATTAGCAAAACTTGCACCCTTTTAATGGACTTCATTCTCCTTTTCCATAGCCACTGCAACTTTTAGTTGCACATGCACACTCTCTTTCTAGTAGGTTCTCCATGGCCTCTAAAATGTGGCCTTTGGAGTCCTCTTCATTGTCTAAATTTTCTACTCTCATTTACCTCCTTGATTGTTGGTAACACATGTACAACCATGATCATTTTCTTGCCTCTACAAATCACATGCCTTAGTCTAGTGGCATGGAGGTCATTCCAACTCACATTCCAACCATGCTCTGATACCAATTGTTAATATCACAAAACATTGAAATAAGTGGTGGTGTGTGAAGACACCATTGTTGGGATCCCACTGGAAACTAAGACTAATTAACATGGAGTCCTTTCACCTTTAAATAGGCTAAACTAGAGATAAATACCATGGGAAAAGTCGTGGTTCTCATAAATCTGTAAAATTGTTGGTAAAGAGTCAATTTTACATTAGCCACCCTAACATACTTTACTTCATATTAGTTGGATGTAGGAATATACATGAGTCTATCTAAAAATACTAAAAAAAATATTAAACAAATTTGCTCGAACAATGATCTTTGTTTTAATGCTTCTTATGCACTAGAATTTCCTTCTTTCATGATTTTCAACTTGTAGTTACCTAAATTCCTTGGAAACCTTTATATGTTTTCCAAATATTTTTTATGATGTGTTGTAAGAAGAGATTAAATAAAAAACATTACAAAGTTAAGTTTATGAAAATTACTTATGTGCATCTAATGAGCATGTAACAAAGCCTCCAAATGTCCTTTTATTTTAATTGTAATGTACTACAAGTAATATATAAAATGTTTGAAAGATGAGTTGCCTCGACTAGTCAACCACTAATGGAAAAGGAAATGTTAAAACCAGGACTTATGAAATGATTCCACTCAACAGAGAGGTTTCACAGATGTATCTCTGAAATGTTCCTGCAAATCTCCTAGGTCTAAATTGAAGCTTAAGTATATTAAGCCTTTTTTCCAAGGAGAAAATGAAAATTGTTGGAAACCTTTGAGCACCACTGAGAGGGGAGGGGTTTAATCAATAATGTGAATTGCATGTAATTTTTGCCTTTTATTACTTCACTTATTGAATCATGCATACAACCAACAACATATTTGATCATCATATGAATATAACAATGTAAGCAACTAAATCAAACAGTCACAAGAGCAACAAAAACATCAAACACAACCACAAAACCATCACACATAAGATGCAAGATATCTTGGTGGAAAAACCCTTCATCGAGCAAAAAACCACCATTGTTACTATTGCGCAGCTTTGAATCTTCTATTAAGAAAAATGTGTCTTTCACATAGATTTGTTGACTACCATAAATGTGGAGACTTGACCTCATATACAATTAGCTGACTTCTATCAATCTGGAGACTCAATTCTACATCAAACACAAGCACAAAACCATCACACATAAGATACAAGATATCTTGGTGGAAAACCCTTCATCGAGCAAAAAACCACCCTTGTTACTATTGCACAGCTTTGAATCTTCTATTAAGAAAAATGTGTCTTTCACATAGATTTGTTGACTACCATAAATGTGGAGACTTGACCTCATATACAATCAGCTGACTTCTATCAATCTGGAGACTCAATTCTACTGCTTAGATTAGAAGACTATGTTCTCCACGGGTCTACGAACTACCATCCACTGAAAGCCACCATGATCAATCGATCTTTTCCCAACTCCAATTGAACTATCCAAATACCATTGGATTGAGAAACAGTTCCTTTTGTTGAAACTTCGCAATCACTACTCCACATCCATGAAGTCATTGCTCCTCTCCTCTATATGGATCTCCTTTCATCTATTTTCAAACTGGATCCCAAGACGTTCTGCTCAAACATAATCAGCATTGCAATCATGCTCTCAGCAACAAGACAATCTCATCGTCAAATCAAAATAAACTCCACAACCATATGCTCTTCAAGCTAGAAAAATAGTGGCCACATCAAAACTGAAATACCATCATCAATCATGATATCAAACCCTCACATCAAAAAATAATTGTTGCATACTATAATTAACAACATACAACACAATGGCTATGTGCCAAATGCAATATCGGCTCCTGAAAACAAATGTGAGAATCATCGACAAGATATACTCCAACAACTTCAAATCTGATCTATTCTGTAGCATGCTTAAGAAAATCTGCATCACACAACCCTCACACAGCTTGCACACAATCCTCCAATCTCTTACTCATTCCATACGCCAAGATAATTAACCATACTAACATTGAGCTTCCTCAAATATATAGATGAAGTGAGGTGCTCAACCCAATAATTACCAAGAACTACTGAGCTCCACAATCTCTATTCATATGTTTGAATGATCTAGAGTCATCTAATTGACTTGATTAATCCACTAACTCCACTTGCCTTTTGATATTTTCAATGTTAATCACTTTCTGGAAGTTCCTTAACCTTTTCCAATCTTTACATTAAAAAAATTAAACAAACAAGTCGAAAAAACGATTAAGTAACCTAAACAACACGAAAATGTATGAAATATCATTCCCATAATGTATACGCTACTCCTGTGAAGAAAACTCTTGTGTATGTACACTGTTCCTATGAAGGACACTAGCGTACACCCTCGAAAACCAAGTTTCCCAACCCTTCTGGGATCAGAGTTCCTAAAACTGATCCTCTTCTTCTTCTCTAAGCAATATAGAAAATGTTTGAAAGAGGAGTGGCCTAGGCTAATCGAGCATTATTAATTCCAATGTCCTTTTATTTTAATACATAGAAGGTTTAAAAGATGAGGGGCCTAGGCTAATCGAGGATTCTTAATGGCAAAGGAATAGTTCAAACCATAGTCACCAAATTCGCTGGAAAAATATGGAAAGGAAATTCGCCAATTAGATTCGTATATCTAATAATTTGAAAAAAAAAGATATGGTTCACGCATAAGCTGGGGTCCACCTTACTTAGAAAGACGTTGGCGTACTGAAACCCTATATCTCCGGAAATGTTTTACAGCTGGAAATGTATGTTGTATCGTATTACCTGTCCTCCCATTGTCCTCGCGCCGTCCAGTGAAGAGTTCGAGGCACCGAAAGCAGTTTCAGCAAAGTTTTCATTTATTTGAATTATTATTCTTTATAATGAATATTCAAAAATGCCGTAGACAATTTGGTTTTAATAAAATATATCATATTTAATCAAATAAATAATTAATATAGATAGTAAAATATATGAAAATATAAGGTGTATAGTTCCAATTGTTAATCGTTTCAAAGACTTATTTGAGTAGTAATAGTCAATGAACTCAAACCTTTTTTTTTTAGCTATTCAACTAGCCTATTTACCATAATTAATTTTGTCCATTAGTTTAATTTTCAGAAATTTGTATATTATTATAAATTTTAAAAAATCTAAACTTCTCTACCAACGAGAAGCTTAACGAGAAGCTTAAGTTAATTATGTAGGGGCATTTTGGGACTAAGTTATAGATTGTTTAAATTTCTAAGCACGTGATGCTAATCATTTTCGAATTAAGTTATAGATGGCCTAAATTTTAACTATGATATTATAACTATATTATAATATATAAAAAAAAAAAAAAAAACTTTTTACTAAGTTTTAAAAGAATTTAAATTTTAAATCCATAAAATAGTAACTTCTAATAAGTAAAACCTATCTGGCATAACATTCTCGGTTCATATATTTTTGGCATATTTTTCCATAAAAAAAAATAAAAAACCTTACTTTACTTAAAATCAATCACGACATCACTCATTTATGCATTTATTATTATATATAAATCATAAGGCATTATATCTTTAAATAATTATTATTTAAAATAATAATTAATTTCTAATATTTGAAAATTACTTTTATATTTATATAATATTTTAAATTAAAAAAAATAATAGGTTTTAAAAGGTGTAAGAGTTAGTTCAATTGGTGGATAATAAATTGTTTTAATTTATTTTTTTAATATTTAATAAATTAAATGTTATTTTTAATCGTTAGATGAAATATTAGTGATAATAAGTAAAGAATTTTAAAATCAATTTTAGAGATAGTTTTTTGGAAAAAAATAAATGACTTTTTAATTATATATAGAGGGGTTTTTTAAATACCAAGCTTACGTAGAGATTTAAATGTAAAACAAGTACCAATTTTCATATTTTTAAGTAAATCAATAAGGAGATGAAAGTGATTCCTTTCTGTCACATCTCAAGTCCTTGAATCACACTGAGAAAAAAAAAAATTATAAATGTAAAACAAGTACCAATTTTCATATTTTTAAGTAAATCAATAAGGAGATGAAAGTGATTCCTTTCCGTCACATTCTCAAGTCCTGAATCACACTGAGAAAAAAATTTTTTATAAAGTTGTTAATTTACGAAGATTTTTAAAAATTTCACATGTTGTTAAATGAAATATTGGTTACAATAAAGTTTTTTTTTAATATTTAATATTTTAATTTTGTAATAAATTTAATGTCATATTTTGTTGTTAAACGAAATACTAGTTACAATAGTAAAAAAAAATTAAAATCAATTTTAAAAGTAATTTTTTTTTTCTTCTTATTTTTTCAATTGTATTATTATTTTTTGTTTATTTAAATATTAAGTGCATGTAGTGATTTAGATGTAAAACAAGTACTCAATCTTCATAGTTTTAAGTAAATAATCACAAAGATAAAGTGGAAAATCCACTAAAAAAATATTTGTTTTAGTGTGACTGTATTAGGAATTATGCAAAGAATACTTTTTGGATGTAATATTTAAATGGAATAAAGAAGAGGCAGAGGATGAAGATGAGGAAAATAAACCCAGATTATGATTTAGAGTAATGTGATAACCATATCCACTATTGAGTAATATTTTACAGTATACTTTTCATTTGGTAAAATGATAAAGCAACTAGCATGCTTATGTCTTCTACCATGAACAACTAACTACCAACAAAGAACTACAAGAAAAAAATTGATACAATAAGCCAAAAGGCTAAAACCTTCACATTCATTATACCCTTGGAGGACATCTTGCTATCAACAGATGTTGTTCAGTCCTTTATAAAAATATTGAAAAGTTGTTCCATATATTTGTCATTTTTTTCAGGATCTTAGACAAAGTTGATTAGATTTTTATAGTTGTCTTTTTCTTGAAAGTTTTTGTAGTGATATATGGTTAGGACTTACATTTTATTATATTCCTCTTCTTGATGATGGACTCACTAAGCTAGTCAGAAACGTTGGTTTCAAAACTGTTCACAGGTTTTTCCACAAAATAAAAAATTCTTATTTCTAGTTCAATATGATAAAATTGATCTAGTATTGCTTTCTTTGTAATTCTCTCTCTCTTCATCATCCTCATCATTTATCAACTTAAGTAATATTTAACTATACACCTTTCTATGTTACAATAAGTCTATTAAAAAATGAATTAAAGTTAAAATTAAAAAAGAAAAACTAATTTAAAATTTTATAATACATCATTTTATTGTATTATTATTTTTTATAAAGTTTAATATAAGTTTCCAAATTCCTTTACTAATAACATCTAAATCAAGAACACTAGATGTGGTGAACGAGAAGAAAGGAGGGGGAAGACGTGTTGTCGCCATCCCGTGAGGTCACATTCCAATGGGACGTGGTAGCACACCTCCTTAAAAACTTATCACAAACTTATCACTTGTCTTGCAAAGTGCACTGGCCAACTTTATGTTCCACCACCCAACAAGCTTGTTAGTTAATTTCCACAAAGTCTATATTGCAAGGAGGTTGGTAGAAGGTACGAGAAAAATTGGAAGTTTAAATGAAGGTCATAGTGGGCCACTGATTGGCCTACCAAGTTGTGCCCTCCCTAAATCTACATTCAATTAACATAGAGAGGTGAGCACGTTATCTTAGATTTCGACCTTGAGAGAGGAAATTCATTGTTGTGCTAGATCGAGAGCCAAGGATTAGTTCAATTAGTCAAGTCCCCATTGTTAAAGCACCATTGCTATTAACAGGGTAAGGGTTTGATTCTCTTGACACTCTCAGGCTCAGGCTCAGGCCCGATGGTTGAGCCGGTGGAAAGTGATTCCTTCGGATGGATCTGCGACAAATATTCTATGGATGTAGGGGTGGTCGATCTCACAAGTCGAATCGCACTAGAGAAAAAAAGAATTGTTAAATGAAATATTAATGGAAATAAGTAAAGAATTGGGCGTAGAGTATGCCCTAAAATTGCTTCTTCTTAACTAAGAGTTCGTCTTCCTCGGACATAAGGAAACAGGTTAACGACCCAAGACCTAGAGGCATCTCGCGGGAGTGGAAGCCTTCCCCCTTATGAACCACCAACAGGGTAATTTAGGTGGCGTGGGTTTCCTTGAATAATGGTGATGAGTCAACCTACATTTGTGGATAACATCTAGAGAAGGTTGGCCTCACTGCTGGTTTGACAAGTGAGTTATGATAGGTTTTCCCACCTGTGAAAAAGTAAAGAATTTTAAAATCAATTTTAGGGGTAGTTTTTTTTGGGAAAAAAGTAAATGATTTTTAAATTGTATCATTTATTTATCTATTGGTTTATTTAAAAATTTAGTGGATGTAGTGATTTAGATGTAAAACAAGTACCCAATATTCATGTTTTTAAGTAAATCACCATTGGAGATAAATTGAAAATCCACTAAAAAATATATTTTTCTAAGTGTTATAAGTAGGTTATAAGGGAGGACAACACACCTCCCCCGTGAACAAGTCCTTGTGGCACAAACAATATTTACTCCTTTAAAGGAATGGGCATTAGATCATGAAAGTATTTTTTTAGTTGATCCCTACAGATGTCAATCAAACATTCTAATGTTGATGTTGATGTTTACTTGCATGCATGGGACACGGAATTATGCCTTTTAACTATAATGATTTTGGAGCACTTCCATTATCTTAATGCCTTTCAAGCACATAAATTAATTCTAAAAAATTTAAAATATTCTCTTAACTTCTTAAGGTGCAATAAGGTTATTTTTAACAATTAATATTTAAGTACATCTTTTTGGAAAGTTTTCAAGTTTATTTTCCAATCTAGTTTGTTTAGAATCCGGCATGGATTCTTTGAAATTCACAAGTTTGATGGGTGAACTCTTCATAATTGGAGTGCCCTAGGGGTTTTTGAGGGTGTAGAATCCATATATATAGTCAAAAAACCAATTTAAACAACACAAATCAAGATTTTGACACAATTTTTTTGTCGAATTTCGACCCAAAATCCATTGGAAACTCCAAAAGGTCACACTTAAAGACTGCTACCATTTTTAATCTTAGTAGGCACACTATCATCATCATCATCATCATCATCATCATAATCATAATCATAATCATGTAAATATATCAAGTGTGCCAAACTATGGGCACAACTTTACACCTACTATATCTCTAGAGTGACTATAGAAATTACAAGTAAATAGTCATATCCCTCAAATCATCATGAAAAAACTGCATTGATATGATTCCTACTCTTGGACATGTCCTTGTCGCACAACCTAATTTTACTCCTTTAAAGCAAGGGGCACTAGATTGTGAAAGTTTTATTTATGTTGATCCCTACAGATGTCAATCTAACATTCTAATGTTGATGTTGATGTTTACCTATATGCATGAGACATGGAATTATGCCTTGTGATTATAATGATTTTGGAGCACTTCTCTTATCTTAATTTCTTTCAAGCATAGAAACAAAATTCTAAAAAATCCAAAATAATCTCTTAACTTCTTAAGGTTTAATAGGGCCATTTTCAATCTTAGTAGACATTAATCACTATCATGACCATCATGATCATATAAATATATACATTTCTTTGTAGTTTAGGATTCATTATGACCAATGGGAGAACATTTTATACAAATGAATGGCCTACTTATTTATTAAGTCATAAAGATGTCGATAAAAAAAAATATGAAAAAATTGCAGCACAGGTTGAACATCATTTGACAAGTTCACGTTGAGCACACACACTAATGTGTGATTTGTATTAACGATAAAAATCTTATATCTAAACTAGGGCGAGTTTCCAATAATATTGGATTTATTTTTCTAAAGTAGAAGCAACCTTGACATTGAGTGGTGCTTGTAGATGTGCTGGAAATTACAGAAAGACTCGAGTCAAGAGATGAGAATTCACACTTCCTTGATGAGGTGGGATTCTTAGTGAAGTTAGTGACATGAAAGTTGATTTTATTGGATCATTAGAAGCAACATTAATGAAATTTTCATATCACTCATCCAAACACGTCAAAGGAAGATAAATTGCAAATAACAAAACTGGTAGTTGGTACAAGAGTAGGTGTGGATAGGAAAATCTAGGACACTGAATCCAATAAAATTTTCCACTAATCATGAGGTATAATGATTAATCATCTGTAGTAGAGTGTATCAGTGATATGGAGGGGAATATAAAACCAAAATGGCCTAGAAATATACTGTGTGGACTTGAGGGAAGATCTCTCTTCTTCCATCAATCTGGTAGTTGACGATGTCTTGTATGCAACTAGACTACATAGCCATTTGTGGTGGCTAAAGTGGGATGATATGGGAGTTGGGTAGTGTTCATTTGTAGACAATATAAAGAGAGATGTATGAAGTCCATGGGATGCATGAGTAAATGTGGTGGAAGTTAACTAGGCTAGAGTGGGCTCTAAGTGGAGAATGCAGGGTTTATGGAAAGTGAGGCGAAAAATAGGAAAACATATCAAATAGGTAGACCAGGGGATTGTAGGGAGGAAGGGTTATACGTAGTTGGTTTAGTGTTTATGGTAGGTGGGGTGAACAATAGGAAAAACACAACATATAAGTAAAGGAGGGGGTGATTATAATGAGGAAGTTGAGGGGATGTAGTTGTGAAAAGCAAAGTGGTAAAATAGTTAAACTAACATGTAAATATGAACTAAATATATGATAGTTGACTTTGGGAGAAGGTATAAAGATGGGTTGAAAGAAGATGTGTAGTGTTGTAGGACATTGCAAGTATTATGGAGAGTTAAGAGCACACTAGATCACACGATGTATATGAATTAGGTCTTATTAATGTAAATTCGATCTAGTGAAGGTTATGTATGTTAAGAATGAGACATGCCATGTTAGCAATTGATACAAGGAATAGAATCCATGATCCAAAAAAATAGATATGAAAATTTGTCCCAATAAACACACATCTTTTATGTTTAGAACATTATATAGTTATAAGAGTAAAATAGAAAATGGCAATTGATCATAGTTGATAGAATCAACAACTATTCTAAGAGTTGTGTTTTTCTTTTTGTTTTTCAAGAGCAGACTCACGAGAAAAGAAGAATCCGTTTTTCTAGCCTCCACCACAACAACAGGTTATTGTAGCGAGAGATGAAGGGATTATTGTCGGCGTGCATTAATTTCACCTCCACCTAACCACATTGTTTCGATTTTGAAAATTTTTCGGGATGATCGTAGCTAGAGACGGTAACATAGATAGAGGGGGAAGTTAGCCACGTCAACAAGCAGAAGAGAATCTGCAATCGAGAGATAAGTTCAATTACAAATAGATGGTGGAGGGATAGTGGGTAGAAAATGGCAACTAATCCTGAGTTAAAATTTTTATTTTTCAATTTTAGTTTTTTCTGAAAATTAAGAAAACAAATAAAATGAATTTGAACTTGGAAAATAAGAAAATAAATAATTTGAGCTTGGTGAAGGTGAATAAATTTTATAAAGAGTAATTGATATTTTACATCTAAGATTTTTGTGATCTATATTGTAAATAGTAATGTTTTTGGATTAATCATGTCATTAAGATCTTAAAAACAATGGTGAAAAAATCAATCCATCCTAAAAAATAAATAGCAATGATGCATCATGACTAGGAGACATATGTTTATTTCCTACAAATTTTACATAAATCCATTTTGATTATTTATATATAAATAATATTATATTATTGTAAAAGATTTTATATAAATTTTGAAAGCTTGGAGCAATCTTGTATTGAAGCTTTTTGAGTTGTTCATAGAGACATAATTTTTGGAGGGAAAAAGGTAGTGTGTTTTTTTAATGAAATTAAGTCTTTAAGATGGTTTATGATGAAAGATGGTTAGAAATTTATTTAATTTAAACTATGCAATAAAGATAACCAAACATTTCTGTGTTTCAACAAAACTAATATAAATTTAAGTATATTATATTTTTATAGGTTCTCAAATATTTAAGAATTATACACAATAAATATCTTTTTTCCATTTTATTTTTTATTTTTAATTCAAATCAACTTTTTATATATGTATTCAAATTTAAATCATAGTAGTAACTTTAATTCAAATCCAAAACGTTTGAGAATTTCACTCAACGGAGCGCTTCACAATTGTATTTCTGATAATTCTTCTTGCGAATCTCTCAGGTCTAAGTTGAAGTCTAAAGTATATGAAATTTAAAAAATGAAAATGCCAAACATGCAAAAAGTTGTGTTGTTATTACACCTGGAAGAGTCGGTGCATCTATGTTGCATCATTGTTAGAAGAGTCGGTGCATCTATGTTGCAT
>APFE030760433.1:0-11190 GCA_000404065.3 Pinus taeda | reverse complement strand
ACTTTTAGCTCCATCCATTTGAAGGTGAACAAATTCTATAAAGAGTAATTGATATTTTACATTTAAGACTTTTGTGATCCATATTGTAAATAGTAATGTCTTTGGATTAATTAGGTACTCATTAAGATCTTAAGACAATGGTGGTGAAAGAATCAACCCATCCTCAAGAATAAATAGCAAGGATGCATCATGACTAGGAGACATATGTTTATATCCATAGAAATTTTACATAAATCAATTTTGATTATTTAATTTTTAAATACATATTAATTACTAAAAGATTTTATATAAATTTTGAAAGTAGACAGCAATCTTGGATTGGAGTTTTGAGTTTTAATAAAAGATAAATTTTGGAGGAAAAAGATAAGTGTGGTTTCTTTAGTGAATTATAGTTTTAAAATTGTTTATATTGATCAAAATTATTAGACATTATTTAAATTTAAAATATGAATAAAAATTGAAAAAAACATTCTGCTAAGAAAAACCCAAAAAAAAGATATATTTAAATATTTAAAATATATTTCATAATATTTTTTTTCTAAATGATTTTTTTTCATTCAAATCAATTTTTTATAAAATGTATCAAATTTAAATTCAAACCTGGTAACTAATTCAAATCAAAACTTGAGAAAATTTCACTCAACGGAGAGCTTTCACAATTGTATTTCTGAAATCTTCCTGCGTATCTCTCAGGTCTAAGTTGAAGTTTAAAGTATATGAAATTTATTTTTGCAGGGAAAAAAAGAAAATGCCAAACATGCAAAAGGTTGTGTTGCTATTACAGCTAGAAGAGTCGGTGCATCTATGCTACATCATTATTAGAAGGATTATGTGCAATGAGTAAGACACACGATGCCAGCTAAAGAGGAGGATCCCTGACTGGTGTTTGCAGATCCAATAATAAAATCCAATCATGTTAATCGCTGCAACTCTCAAGTACTTGGGGAAGGATCACACAACCAAATGTATTATCCAAGTTTATTTATTGGAAGAATTGTTCGAATGGTTATTTTTGGATAATCACGGTTATTTTATAGTCGAAGAGGTTTGTTTTTTATAATTTTTTTTTTACATTAGTTTTCCACCTCAGCTAGAAGGAAGGTGTCCACCCTGCTAGGAAGTCTATTATTTATCACCACAAATTTTTTATTTCATACCTTGGCTTGCCCAAAATATTTTCCCTTTGCTAAATTTTGAAACAATAAAAAAAACATCTCACAACTTTACCCAGTTGCACAATTGGCACCACCTCCTTCACCATGATTATAAGGATGCAAAGAGGGTACAAGTATCAAAGAACAAGCATGGGGAGGTTGCCCAACTATCAAACTAATGACCACATTTTATTATACTCACCGTAAATTTATTTGAATGAAACCCAAAAGTGTATAGATACCAAGTATGAATGAAATTTATGAAACCCTTTTATTATACTCACCATAAATTTATTTGAATGAAACTTAGAAGTGTATAGATACCAAGTATGAAAATTGGGTTGTTTCCTGTCTCCATTTTCATTTAAGTCACCATAATTTTATTATAGTATCTGGACCTGATGATGAACCACATTAGTTGGACTCGATAATTAACCATTGGTTGATTTAAAACGTATCTGCCAAAAAAATCTGTTATTAAATTTCTTACCGAAATTCATAAAAATTATATTATTATAATTTTTATATAAACCATTTATATTATTATATAGATATTATTGTAATGTGTAAATAACCTAAAATAAAAATATTAAATTTATATAAATTGAAAAAATATATATTACTATATAAATATTATGAAGTGTAATAAATAAATATATGAATATATTTTAAAATTTATGATATAAATATATTGTCAATAATATTAAACGATAAAGATATAAGAATAAATGTATATAAATTTAAAAAATAAATAAAATTAATTTTCAAGTTAGCAAACAATAAGTTAAATTAATTTATTAATAAAAAAAATCAAAAACATAAAAAAATCAATTTATTATAAAAATCAAAAAATAATACACATTACGTAACCATGTGCCATTTAATTTCTTTTAATAGCATAAAGTTCCACATTATTGTGCGATTCAAAAAAATCGCAGTGTTTATGATGTATATATTATAACAAAGTTTCAATTGAGTTTAGTTATTATTATCTACTTTTTATTAATAGTGTAAAGGTCTTATTATTACATAGTATTTATAAGGTATAGATTATAATAAAAGGTCAATTAGATTTAATTAGGTTAATGGGAAAAAATATTATCCACTCAATTGTCTTAATACCTTGTGTTTTGTTATTATTATATATAATATATGTAATAAAATAAATATTTAATCAACCCATCTTATATCTAATGATCTGAAAAAAAATCTGGTTCACGCATAGCTGGGTCACCTTACTTAGAAAGACGTTGGCGAACTGAAACCCTATGTATCTGGAAATGTTTTACAGCTGGAGATGTATGTTGTATTGTATTACCTGTCCTCCCATTGTCCTCGCGCCGTCCGGTGAAGAGTTCGAGGCACCGAATGCAGTTTCAGCAAAGTTTATAGTTTGTGTAAAAGAGTATTAATATTCCATTTTATATTATATTGTTTTCATTTATTTGGATTATTATTTTTTATAATGAATATTAAAAAATGATGTAGACAATTTGGTTTTAATGATGAACAATATTTGTTAGTTCGAAACGTATTAGTCAATTTTTTTTCTTCCATATAACTTTTACTGAAAGACTTTGTCTAATTCATTATGAATCACAAAAACTTGAATACAGAAAATATATCATATTAATCAAATAAATAACTAATATAAATAGTAAAATTTATGAAAATATAAAGTGTATAGTTCCAATTGTTAATCATTTCAAAGACTTATTTGAGTAGTAATAGTCAATAAACTCAAACCTGTTTTTTACCAACTAGCCTATTTACCATATTTAATTTTGTCCACTAGTTTAATTTTCAGAAATTGTATATTATTTTAAATTTAAAAAAATCTAAACTTCTCTACCAACGAGAAGTTTAAGATAAGATAATTATGTAGGGACATTTTGGGACTAAGTTATAGATTGTTTAAAATTTCTAACCACATGAATATAAAAGCCATTTTGGGATTAAGTTATGGATTGCTTAAACTTTTTTAAGTAAGATTATAGTTATATATGATATAAAATTTATAAAAAGGAAAATGACATTTTGCTAAGTTTTAAGAGAATTTAACGTAATAGAAAAAAAGTTAAAAAAAATAAATTTTAAATCCACAAAATATCTAATTTCTAATAAGTAAAACCTATTAGTGTAACATTTTTGGTTCATATATATTTTTGGGCCTATAATTCCATTAAAAATTAAAATATAATTCCACTATTGAGTAATATTTTACAGTATAATTTTCATTTGGTAAAATGATAAATCAACTAGCATGCATATGGCTTCTACCATGAACAACTAACTACCAACAAAGAACTACAAGAAACAAATTGATACAATTAGGCAAAAGGCTAAAACCCTCACATTCATTACACCCTTGGAGGACATCTTGCTATCAAGAGATGTTTGGAGGACATCTTGCTATCAAAAGATGTTCTTCAGTCCTTTCTAAAAACACTGGAAAGTTGTTCCATATATTTGTCATTTGTTTCAGGATCTTATACAAAGTTGATTAGATTTTTATAATTGTCTTCTTCTTGAAAGTTTTCATAGTGATATATGGTTAGGACTTACATTGTATTATATTCATCTTCTTATTTCTACTTCAATATGATGAAATTGATCTAGCATTGCTTTCTTTGTAATTCTCTCTCTTCATCATCCTCATCATTTATCCACTTAAGTAATATTTAACCATACACCTTTCTATGTTAAAATAAATCTATTAAAAAATTAATTGAAGTTAAAATTAAAGAAGAAAAATTAATATAAAATTTTGTAATACATCATCTTATTTTATTATTATTTTTTATAAAGTTTAGTATAAATTTCCAAATTCCTTTAATAATAACATCTAAATCAAGAACCCCATATGTGGTGAACGAAAAGAAAGGAGGGGGAAGACGTGTTGTCGCCATCCCGCGAGCCCACATTCGAATGGGATGTGGTAGCACACCCCCTTAAAAAGTTATCACAAACTTATCACTTGTCTTGCAAAGGCCAACTTTATGTTCCACCACCCAACGAGCTTTCTAGTTAATTTCCACAAACCCTATATTGCAAGGAGGTTGGTAGAAGGTGCGAGAAAATTTGGAAGTTTAAATGAAGGTCATAGCAGGCTGCCGAGTGGCCTACCAACTTGTGCCCTCCCTAAATCTACATTCAATTAACATAGAGAGGCGAGCACTTTGTCTTAGATTTTGACCTTGAGAGAGGAAATTCATTGTTGTGCTAGATAGAGAGCCAAGGATTAGTTCAATTAGTCAATTGTTAAAGCACCATTGCTATTAACAGGGTAAGGGTTCGATTCTCTTGACACTCTCAGGCACAGGCTCCATGGTTGAGCCAGTGGAAATTGATTCCTTCGGATGGATCTGCTACAAATATTCTATGGATGTAGGGGTGATCAATCTCACAAGTCAAATCACACTAGAGAAAAAAAGAAAAGAAAAGAAAGAAGTAAAATATTTTATATTTTTATTTATTTAATAAATTTAATGTTATTTTTAATTGTTAAATGAAATATTAATAGAAATAAGTAAAGAATTGGGCGTGGAGTATGCCCTAAAATTGCTTCTTCTTAGCTAAGAGCTCGTCTTCCTCGGACATAAGGAAATAGGTTAATGACCCAAGACCTAGAGGCATCTAGCAGGAGTGGAAGCCTCCCCCCTTATGGACTACCAACATGGTATTCTAGGTGGCGTGGTTTTCCTTGAATAACGGTGACGAGTCAGCCTAAATTTGTGGATAACATCTAGAGATGGTTGTCCTCACTGCTGGTTTGACAATTGAGTTATGATAGGTTTTCCCACCTTTGAAAAAGTAAAGAAGTTTAAATCAATTTTAGGGGTAAGTCTTTTGTGGGAAAAAAAGTAAATGATTTTTTAAATTGAATCATTTATTTATTTATTGGTTTATTTAAAAATTTAGTGGAGGTAGTGATTTAGATGTAAAACAAGTACCCAATATTCATGTTTTTAAGTAAATCACCATTGGAGATAAATTGAAAATCCACTAAAAAGTATATTTGTTTAAGTGTTAAAAGTAGGTTATAAGGGAGGACAACACACCTCCCCCGTGAACAAGTCCTCCTGGCACAACCAATATTTACTCCTTTAAAGGAATGGGCATTATATCATGAAAGTATTTTTTTAGTTAATCCCTAGAGATGTCAATCAAACATTCTAATGTTGATGTTGATGTTGATGTTTACCTGTATGCATGGGACATGGAATTATGCCTTTTAACTATAATGATTTTGGAGCACTTCCGTAATCTTAATGCCTTTCAAGCATAGAAATTAATTCTAAAAAATTCAAAATATTCTCTTAACTTCTTAAGGTCCAATAAGGCTATTTTTAGAGTTTATTTTCCAATCTAGATTGTTTAGAATCCGACATGGATTCTTTGAAATTCACAAGTTTGATGGGTGAACTCTTCACAATCGGAGTGCCCTAGGGGTTTTTGATGGTGAAGAATCCATATATACAGTCAAAAAGCCAATTTAAACAACACAGATCAAGATTTGGACACAATTTTTGTTCGTCGAATTTCGACCCAAAATCCGTCGAAAACTCCAAAAGGTCGCACTTAAAGACTGCTCCCATTTTTAATCTTAGTATGCACACTATCATCATCGTCATCATCACCATCATAATCATATAAATATATCAAGTGTGCCAAACTATGGGCACAACTTTACACCTACTATATCTCTAGAGTGACTATAGAAATCACTAGTAAACAGTCATATCCCTCAAATCATCATGAAAAAACTGCATTGATATGATTCCTACTCTTGGACAAGTCCTTGTTGCACAACCTAATTTTACTCCTTTAAAGCAAGGGGCACTAGATTGTGAAAGTTTTATTTTGGCCAATCCCTACAAATGCCAATCTAACATTCTAATGTTGATGTTGATGTTTACCTATATGCATGGGACATGGAATTATGCCTTGTGACTATAATGATTTTGGAGCACTTCTCTTATCTTAATTTCTTTCAAGCATAGAAACAAAATTCTAAAAGATCCAAAATAATCTCTGAACTTCTTAAGGTTTAATAGGGCCATTTTCAATCTTAGTAGACATTAATCACTATCATGACTATCATGATCATATAAATATATACATTTCTTTGTAGTTTAGGATTCATTATGACCAATGGGAGAACATTTTATACAAATGAATATTACCTCACTCCATTTTGACATTTCATGCAATCTTGAACAATTATGAATATTTGTGGCCTACTTATTTATTAAGTCATAAGGATGTCGATAAAAAAAATATGAAAAAAGGCGCAGCATAGGTTGAACATCATTTGACAAGTTCACGTTGAGCACACACACTAATGTGTGATTTGTAATAGTGATAAACATCTTATATCTAAACTAGGGTGAGTTTCCAACAATATTGGATTTATTTTGCTAAAGTAGAAGCAACCTCAACATTGAGTGGTGCTTGTAGATGTGTTGGAAATTACAGAAAGACTCAAGTGAAGAGATGACGATTCACACTTCCTTGATGAGGTGGGAGTTGGAAATAATTAATTCCTACTTGTCTATGGTTGTAATTCTCCATTTGAGGAGTTTGTTCCTATATAATAGGGATTTAGTTTTCTCTAGTTTAGTGTGTGGTTGAGAGAATCTCTCACCACACTAGTGTACGTCCAAGATAGAATTCCTATCTTGAGACTATTGATTGTATAAATATCTTGTAATTTCCTCATTCATTAATTAATAGAAAATATATTGGTGTGTGCAATTTTATCTTGGTATCAGAGCCTGAGGGCCTAGCCCCTTGTGGGATGGGCTGCTCCTGGGCTGAAGAGAATAAAGGTTTTGTGAATATTTGCTTGTCCATCATCCGCTGTGCTTGTCGTTGAGCTCCACCACCCCCGCAGCCTGGCGACGTGCAGGCTGTGCTTGACCTTGTCGTTGCTTATTCTGTTCACTGGCAACGCTGTTGCTGTGTTTTTTGGAATGGTGGCCCGTCGTGTAAAAGATCGTGGTGTGGCGGATTGTAGATCGCTGTTGTCAGAAGTAGGATATTGGAGTTCTTTTCATAAAACCATATATTTCATACATAAGGCGCTTTTAGCACCCGTGTTTACCTCCAATCCAAATTTCATATTATCTCGGCTCTCGATTTGATCGGGCAATCGTTTGCCAAGCATCCCACATGATTCGCAGGAGGTCTTCTACCTCCAAATTCGGCAGAGATGCGATGGGGGATCCGGATAAACGCGGTAGAGTGTTATGCGAATGTTGACGGGCGCATGTGGGCGTGCCAGAGCCGCACGCCATCCCAGGGACCGTTCCGATGGTGCGACGCCATGGTTGGAAGCTTCCTGCCCATTCATTCCAGCTCTGCTATTAATCCAGCAAATCCTGGTATTTTACCAAGTATTCCTGGCGCTTTTCATGCGGAGTCATTACTGTGTATGCGATTTGGTGTGTGCAGCCTGAGTGTGCCAGAGATTGCATGGTTCATTGGACCAGAGAGACATCAGGGAGACACCACCTCTACCTGGATCGATTGGTGCGTAGAGTAGTGGATCGTGGTCGATCGATTCATCGACGTGGCAACAGATCGTGGCGGACGAGGTCTGCATGTAGTGGATCGGCGTGAGGGATGTCAGTGGTGCCTTCACGTAGGAGGTCGAGTAGGCGTGGCTGCAGTGTCAACGTTCGTGATCTGGGCAGACAGGAACGCCCATCCGGTTGTGCCTTCATGCAGATCGTGGTTTGGTTTCCTGCTAGGGTTTCTGGATCGGGAGGAGTTGGGACGAGGAGAAGCACTCAGCCATACAATCGCTAATGCCATTTCCACTGCGTCTGTTCACAGTGCCATACTTAATGCCTCTGGAGACGATGCCAAGAGGATAAGGAGAATGCTGTTGACGTTCCTCAGGCCGGACGCCCTTCAGAAATTCATGGGGCAAGTGGATTTGATGACCAAACGTCACCTGGCTGAGCACTGGATCGGTAAAGATGAGGTCACGGTTTTTCCTCTGGTGAAACTCTATACTTTCTCCCTGGCTTGTGAATTGTTCGCTAGTATATATGATTCAGACGACCAAGCACGGCTTTCGCATCATTTTATGGCACTGTAGAAGGGACTGTTGCAGATTCCTCTAGATCTCCCCGGCACTCGATAGGCGTTTCGTTCTGGCAGATCTGCTTGTACATTGGCGAGCCCCATGAATCTGGAGAGCAGATCCTGTTTGCAGGGAGAGCCGCTAGCGGTCAACCTGAAATGCTTTCCCGGCAGGATGTGTTTAATGTAGGATGTCTGGGCAGAGGTCTCTGAGTTCGGCAGGAGGAATTGCAAGATTTTGGTCTCTGAGTTCGAAGTGGATGCTGCAATACGTTGTAGTGTAAAACTGCATAGATGCATAAAGAGAGCTGCATGGTTGTGCGTGGAGCAATGAGAATCGACCTATGCATGGGGTCAGATTCTCCGTAAATTGGATCGCATTCGGATCTGCTCAATCTATTATCGAGGATCAGGTAGTTGTCGAAACTGCAAGTGTTCGAGAACATTTGGAAAACGCGCCAATGGCCATTTGGCTGTGCAGGTGATTTTAGAGAAACTAACAGTGAACGATCGGCTTGAGCGCTGCTTGGAGATCTATGTCGATGTCCGGGGCGGCAATGCCAGGGCAAGTTTGGACGCCTTGCAATTGGATTACCTGCAGGAAGAATTCATCAGTGTTCTGGGCAAGGACGAGTACATTGATCAGTGGACTCGACATCTGGAATTTGCAGTGAAGCACTTGTTGGATGCAGACTTGCGGCGAAGGTGAATACCAGTCGGTGATGTCTGGTTTCTGGGCCAAGCTTCCGCTCATCCGTAAGCTGGGGATTACTGTCTGCAAGACATGGCGTATATCGAGAATGGTAACATTCACGCCCTGCGTAATTGTCTGTATATCTCTGCATATCTGGCTTTTCTGGGAATACATCAGCAGTTTTCTGTGTTTAATGGGTTAAATTTGAAAAGGATATTGAATTCTTCCCTGTCATCAAATTAAAGAAATGTGTATGAATTGCATGGTTTTTGGTCTTTTGGAGATCCGATCACCGCTATGATATCGCTAACTGGGTTCCTGTTTTTGTGACGATATTTTTCTTCCATGTATTGGAATTGTTTTGGTACATAGACGGGATTCATGACTTTGAATTGTCATGATCTAGGGGATAGATACCTTGGTTTTGAACCAGTTTAGAAATTGTTGTTGTGGCTGCTGGCTGTGGTCTGGCGCAGAGGAAACGTGGTGTGGCACTTGTCGTGGTCAAGGAGCCCGTCGTGTCTCATGCAGTGAGGCAAATAGCTCGTTGCCAAGGAGCTTATCATGGTTTAAGTTTCTTGTTTGTGCCCTCCGCCTTCACGGTAAAGGAAGATCGTGGACCAATGGAGTTGTGTATGGAGGTTTGTTGGGTCTTCTGCAGGTGTGGAAGCCTTGATTGGGTAAAGATGATACTAAAAGTTTCAACATATCTCCTTTGATGAAATAAATTGTCTTCATAAGTTATTTTGTTTCATGTTGAGGACTGATCAACTTAACATGTAAATGCATTTATGTAAATCTGGTTAAAAGGATTAGATTGTTGTGACTTTTAGCTTGGCAAACTAGTGTCACCAGTGTAAATCTATGTTGGAATTTTCCATTCCAACAATAGACAAATCTATTTGCAGGAATGATTTATTACCAGATATGAGAATACATGACAGCTACATCAGAGATTGAAGGATGATCGAGTTCCTCTTGCAGATTGTTAGCAAGCATGAGGTAGTATGCTTGAAAATTGTTCTTGAAGGGAAAATTGTGTTCTCTTCGTGGGGCTGTGAGTGCCTGTGTTCTGGTGGACCTCTCACAGATGAGCTAAAGGAGCAACGACAATGTTTATCATGGACAACAAAATAGATATGTGTTTGAATTAGTGTGGTTTGTAGAATAGACTCCCTAGTATGTTGTAATAGTAATTGTATGTACGAGAAACTCCAAATGTTGAATGTAAGCCTTGTAAAGGCATTTGAAAGTTCGTGGTGATCTCAAAACCACTTTGTAATGGTTTGTGGTCAGCCTGAAACCATCTTTTGTCACTGTATGTGACGGTTGGTGGTGAACATAAACCATTATAGAGTCCTAGGGCTAGGATTGCCCCGGTGGGGCATATGAAGTTGACGGATTGCCCGTGGTGGTAAATGGACTTGCCCGGTGGTGGCATATTGAGTTGGTAGATTTCCCGGTGGTGGTAAATCGGACTTGCCCGGTGGTGGCAGATTGCCTTTGTGGCTGAATCACCTATGTGGCTTGAGGTGCTTTTGTGGCTGTGTGTACACAGGAGCTTTGTGCTTGTAGGAGCAGGTGGAGTGCAGTAACACCTGGCTCAGACTCAAATGATTTTCTTTGAGTAGAAGGGGATTGGCGTTTTTCGCGCTAACAGCAATGCCAGGAAGGCCAACTGGCGCGTATGTTAGGCCATTAGTCGCGCCAATAGGTGCGGGTTTTTTAGTTAAGGATCACGCCAATTCACCTTCGAGGGGATCTGCCGGAAGCCTCAACTTTGTTTGACGGTCTGCAAGGGGTGCAGGATCGGAGAAGTTGCAGATCTATCCGGGAGAGGCGGATCAGATCAATTTTGATCAGATCAATTCTTCGACTGTATTGGAAACGCCAAATTTGTAGATTGTGGATCTGTCCGAAGACGGAAAATTGTGTTTTTTGGAGGTTCTGTACATGCAATTCGCCTGATGGTGGTGGATTTGACTATCATAACAAGTAGTCATTAAGGGGGGGAGTTGGAAATAATTAATTCCTACTTGTCTATGGTTGTAATTATCCATTTGAGGAGTTTTGTTCCTACATTATAGGGATTTAGTTTTCTCTAGTTTAGTGTGTGGTTGAGAGAATCTCTCAACCACACTAGTGTACGTCCAAGATAGAATTCCTATCTTGAGACTATTGATTGTATAAATATATGTGTAATTTTCCTCATTAATAAATAATAGAAAATATATTGATTGTGCAACTTTT
>APFE030760429.1:6557-21794 GCA_000404065.3 Pinus taeda | reverse complement strand
ACAACAGCTTCAAATCTTGAGGGTAAACTTCTCAAGATCTTCTCTACGACCCTTCTTTCTTCAAGAATCTCACCATGAGATCTAATCTGGGTTATCAACCCAATAACCTGAGTGAAGAATGAATCTATTGTATCAGATTCCTTCATGCTGAGTGTTTCAAAGTCTCTCCTCAACATCTGCAACTTTGCAGTCTTCACCTTCTCCATGCCTTGATAGGCAGTTTTGAGAATATCCCATGCCTCGTTAGATTTTGTTGCTGCTGCAATCTGTGGAAAGACACTTTCATGTACTGATTGGAAGAGGAAAAAGAGGGCTCTAGCATCCTTCTTCTGGTCACTCTTCAACTGGTCTCTTTCTGCTACTGTCAAAGCAGCCAGGGCTGTTGCATCTGCAGGTTCAGCATAGCCAGTTTCAACCAGCTCCCATATTCCTTGAGAAGCAAACGATGCTTTCATTTTTATGGACCAATCACTATGATTTTTCCCATTAAACTGTGGCAGTTGGGAATTTGTCAAACTTGTTCCAACATCTGCCATCTTCACTCTATATAGGTAAAGAAGAGATACCGACTGTAAAATTAAAAACAAGCAAAAAACTTTCTCTGCTGGAAAAAATCCGCTCTTTAAACTTCTTACAGCTCCTACAGTGAAAAAAAACTTTGTTTTTGACTCACTGAGTGCCTAGACTAGCTCTGATACCATGTTGGAATTTTAAGGTGATTTCAAACACAAAAGATCAGAGAACAACGCTCTGATATTATGATGGAATTTTCTGCTAAATTCCTTAACAAACAAACAACACAAAACTGCTTTGTTTCAACACAAAAAATAGATAATTTCGTTTTCTAGACTTGGTGTTGCAGCAACAGGATTCTGGTGTTGCAGCAACAGGAAAAACACTCTGTTTTTTATAACACAGAAAAAAGAGAAAAACTGTGTTTCTATAACTGGTGTTGCAGCAACACGATTATTGACGTCAAGCCACTCGGTTTAACATCAACACGATTTTGACGCTTAGTCACTTTATGGGCACCAAAATTACTTATAAATTTACAGTGAGACAATTGACGCTTGGTGTAACAACAACTAGTGGCGTCAAATCACTAATAAATTTTACAGAGTGAAATCAAAGTGTTTTTGACACTTGGTGTAACAGCAACTGAAAATCATCAAAATAGTAAACTTGTATTTATAAACTGTAAACAAAACTGATACAAAAAACTTAGCTGTTACAAGAGGAACGCTTCAGTTCCAGAAATCAATTTTCTCCAACTCAGAAAATCGCAGGTTCAGCACTGCTGTGCATTTACGGAAGAGACACATTCTTGTTCTTCTAACCTTCGCTCAAAGTACAAAAACAGGACTGTTGTTCCAAATCACAGAAAACATAACTGCTGTTCTTTTCTGCTTACGCTGCCTCTCTTGCACTTCTTCTCATGAGAAAACATGACTGCTGTGTGTTACATTTATAGGAAAATAAAAATCTGTTTTAAATAATAAACTAAGCAAAAAATCTGCTGATGTTTATCTCTGTATTTATTACAAAAGGCGGTGATGACTTTTCAGCAAAAATAAGACGGCTGTCTGCAGGGGATTTTAATTCTGAAAAATATTAGTGGATTTTTGCGGCATCGAACAATCTGAAATTAATTGCTGAAGATCAGATTTTGGTTCAGTATTTATGTGATGCAGTTGGAATTAAATTTCAACAGTATTTTCCGAAGGGGCTCCGATCAGTGTGATATGCCGACACGTGGCTAGGACACTGTTTCAAAACCACTCGTTTCCCGTTCAGCAAGGAAGGGCCTCCTGATATCGTCGTCAAAGGTCCGATTAAATCAATGGGCCTGCACCATTTGAACTTGCCTGAAGTGAATGTTTTGGTTGACCACCAGGTTTGTCAGCAAAAGGACAAGAAAATTAATTTTCACCATGTTGGTAAAGTCTTTAAGTTTTTTTTTATTCACATGTGTATTGTTATGATTTTAGTTCTAGTTGTTCATTATGTGTGTAATGTATGTGTGAAATGAAAAGTCATAATAGTGCAAAGAAGAAAAAAAAGGAAGAACAACAGCGAATGTAAGACAGAGTAAAAATTACACAGCAGTGTAAAAGAATATGTATGCAGAGTAAGAAATTCTTTTGTAACGCAGTGGCGTGAAGAATGTTGTTCTGTTGAGAAAATAAGAAAAGTGAATGCACAACAGCCCTAATATCATTTTTGTAATTGAATATGAAATGTAATGTAGTAGCAATAAATGTAAGAAATATTTTTACACATAGTAGTGTAAAAATTTGGAGCTGAAATAGAGTAATTTTTTTGTCTAGAACTCGAAGTTCTTGGTGAATCCCTCTATTAAGAGAAAAATCTTTTGTAACAAGTTGTTTTATTAATGAATACAATGTTTTTATGAGTGTGTGAAACTCTTTTCTTCAGCAAAAAAAATTTGATCCTGTGGCAAAACAGAGCATTTTTTGTGTTCAGATTTTCTTTGAAATTACCAAAAATTTCCAACATGGTATCAGAGCTTGTCCAAGCTCTTTGAAGGTGTCAAAGATGCTGAAGGAAGGATTTTTGCTGCAACAGCTTCTCAACAGAGTGAAGACTCAGTCACGACAAACCCAAGGTATTTCTCAAGCTAATTTTTTGTGTTACTGTCCTCACAGTCGGTGATTTTTTAAAATACAGAGTTAAGAATCTGAAGCATAGTTAAGAGAGCAAGAATGGCTAGCTCCAGCACCAGCATGAGCATCAGCACTAGCATGGGTATGGGTAATACTCAGCTCCCACAATTTAGTGGGAAAAACTATGACTATTGGGAAATAACTATGAAAACTTTGTTTGCTTCCCAAGACCTATGGGAATTCGTTGATGATGGTTTTGAAGAACCAGCAAATGAAGATGAGTTTAACAATTTGACTCAAGCAGAGAAATAACGGTTGAAGAGCTATAAGAAGAAGGATTCTAAAGCCCTCCTCTTCTTATATCAAGCAGTGCACGAGAGTGTGTTTCCAAGGATAACAATAGCCAAGACATCCAAAGAGGCA
This sequence comes from Pinus taeda, assembly GCA_000404065.3. Taxonomy (NCBI): domain Eukaryota; kingdom Viridiplantae; phylum Streptophyta; class Pinopsida; order Pinales; family Pinaceae; genus Pinus; species Pinus taeda. The sequence goes on along the minus strand of APFE030760429.1, from coordinate 18,747 downwards.
TGACAAACTCTCAAGATAGCCTATCAAGGCATAGAGAAAGTGAAGGCAGCAAAAATACAGTTGTTGAGGAGATATTTTGAGAATCTATGCATGAAGGAGTCAGATAATATTGACTCATTCTTCACACAAGTAATTGGCTTGGTCACATAGATAAGGTCTCATGGAGAGATGCTTGAAGAGAGGAGGATTGTGGAGAAACTATTGAGAGTCCTACTCTCAAAGTTCGATCTGATTGTCACCACCATAGAAGAGACAAAGGATCTAACAAATTTCTCAGTTGATGAACTACATGCATCACTGGTAACACATAAACAAAGATTGAGTAGAAATGAAAACTCATCTCTAGAACATGCCTTTAAGACCTAGATGTCCTTTGGAAGATGAAGAGGTCAAGGCACGGGAAACAAGAGAGGAAGAGGCAGAAGCCAAAACAGAGGTGGAAGAAATAGTTCAGCAAATGTTCAAGGAAGAGACGACAATCCAAATTAGAATCAAGGCCAAGGCAACAACCAACAAAGTGGACAACATCATGCTCAAGGACAAAGGTATGAAAAATCCAATGTCCACTGTTATTATTGTAAAAAATATGGGCATTATGCAAATGAATGTAGGAAGAAGCAGCATGATATGAGTAATAGATCTAGTGCAAATTTCACTAGAGAAAATATCAGCCAAGATAATTTGTTGTTTGCATGTAATACGGTTGAAACAAAGAATGAAGAAGTATGGTTTATAGACTCCGGCTGCAGTAACCATATGACAGGAAACATAGCCCCGTTTTCTAAGTTAGATCAGAGTGTGAAATCACAAGTCACACTTTGGACTGATAGTAAAGTTTTTGTTATGGGAAAATGAGAGGTAAATATCCTAACAAAGAAATGTGAAAAGAAAACCATAACAGATGTCTATTATGTTCCCGGAATGAAATGTAACCTCTTAAGTATTGGATAGCTTGTTCAAAAGGGTTACAATGTCTTCTTTGTGAATGATGTATGCATCATCATGGATAGAAAACCCAGCAAACGATGTATTGGTGAAGTGAAGATGATAAGGAACAGGATGTTCCCTATCAGGAGAAAAGTTGATTTGAAAGACGGAGTTGAAATTGCAGCAGTTACACAAGAGGCTTTCCAAAGCGAACCAAAAGATGAAAATTGGTTGTGACAGTTGAGATTTGGACATCTCAACTTTGGAGGTCTTAACTTGTTGAATAGAAAAGGAATGGTAAGAGGACTACCATTGATAGAGAAACCAGACAGCCTTTGTGAAAGTTGTATCTTAGGGAAACAACACAGAGAAAGTTTTCCATCAGGGAAAAGCATAAGGGCAAAAGCACCCTTAGAGATTGTCCACTCAGATTTATGTGGACCGATGCAAACTCCATCACTTGCAGGCAGCCTCTATTTTCTAACATTCATTGATGATTTTACTAGAAAAACTTGGGTATATTTTTTGAAGAACAAAAGTGAAGTGTTTGAAAAAATTCGCAATTTCAAAGCACTTGTAGAAAACCAAAGTGGGCTACATATCAAAGTTTTAAGAACTGATAGAGGAGGTGAGTATATCTCCAAAAAATTTCTATGTTTTTGTAGAGAAAATGGAATTCACAAACAGTTTACCACTAGTTACACTCCGCAAAAAAAATGGTGTTTCCGAAAGGAGGAATAGGACAATCATGGATATGGCGAGGAGTATGTTAAAGGAAAATCATTAAATGATTATTGGGCTGAAGCTGTACACTGTGCAACGTATATTTTGAATAAGTGTCCTACAAAAGCAGTCATGAATAGAGTGCCAGAAGAAGCATGGACTAGGAGAAAGCAAGGATTCACCCACATGAAAGTTTTTGGATATGTAGTTTATGCACACATTCTAGATCAGCTAAGGAGGAAGTTGGGCAGCAAAGGGGAGAAATGTATTTTCATTGGATATAGTGAGGAATCCAAAGCTTACAGATTGTATAACCCATCCACCAAGAAGTTTTTTGTGAGCAGAGATGTTCAATTCATCGAGGAGGAAGCTTGGGATAAAAGCATAGAGAAAACAATGAATGTTAAAATCTCTTTGTCACATGATGAAGATAATGAGGAGATGGCTGAAATACATCCCCAAATAGTAGCGCCAACACAAAGATAGCAAGAGACACCCTTGAGGAGAAATGAAAGTGCTTCTCCAAGCACATCACAATGAGGAAATTCAAGTGCTTCTTCAAGCACTTATACACCAAATGAAAGAGGTAAATAGTTCAGAAATTTTAATGACATTTATGATGAAGGTATGAATTCCCTGTTTTCCTTATCTTGTCCTGTTGATGATCCTGTTCATTTCGAATATGCAATTAAGGATATGAAATGGATAGAAGCTATGGATGAGGAGATCAATGCCATAGAAAGAAACAAGACATGGGATTTGGTTGAACTACCAAAAGGAAAAGAAGTCATTGGAGTTAAATGGGTTTGCAAGACCAAGAGTAATGCTGAAGGTAAAATAGAAAGACACAAGGCAAGACTTGTTGTCAAGGATATAAGTAGCAGTATGGGAGAGACTATGAGGAAACTTTTGCACCGGTTGTTAAAATGGAAACAGTGAGAGCAGTGTTGTCCATAGCAGCACAAAACAAGTGGAAAGTTTACCAAATGGATGTGAAGTCAGCATTCTTAAATGGAGTGTTAACGGAAGAGGTTTACAATGAACAACCTCTAGGCTATGAAAAGAAAGGCCAAGAGCACAAAGTATGTAGATTGAAGAAAGCTCTTTATGGGCTAAAGCAAGCACCAAGAGCGTGGTACAACATGATAGATTCCTATCTACTGGAAAATGGATTTGAAAAATGTGAGGGAGAACCCACCCTCTACATCAAAGAAAAAGATGGTAAAATTATAATTGTGTGCTATATTTTGATGATGTTATTTTCATAGGTAATGATGATTATCTCATTGAAAATTTCAAAACAGTCATGAAAGAAGAATTTGAAATGACTAACATGGGTTTGCTGAGATACTTCTTAGGAATAGAAGTAGAACAAAATGGAAATGGGATTTTTATTTCACAAGAGAAATATGATAATGAAGTATTGAAAATATTTAATATACAGGAGAGCAAAGCAGCAATCACTCCCACAGTGATGGGATTAAAACTCAGCAAAAAAGACAACAACAAGGATTTTGATCCTAATTTGTACAAGAGCATAGTTGGGAGCCTCATGTACTTAATTGCAACTAAGCTGGACATAATGCATGTTGTTAGTTCGATTTCCAGATTCATGGAGAGGCCAAAAGAAGCACATGGCAGGCAGCGAAAAGGATTCTGAGGTATGTTAAAGGTACTAAAAGGTTTGGCATTTTATATACTACTTCAGAATGTTCAGATTTAATTGGATACACTGATTGTGATTGGGCTCGAAGTGTAGACAATCAGAAAAGCACATCCGGTTATGTTTTTCACATGGGTTCACGAGCCATTTCATGGGCTTCTAAGAAACAACCTATTGTAGCATTGTCTACTGTAGACCGCATAATATGTGGAAACTACAGCAGCAACATGTCAGGTAGTTTGGATGAGAAGGATATTAAGAAGCTTATGCCAAGAGCAAGCACAAGCAACTGTTATTTTTTGTGACAATAGGTCAACTATTGCATTATCCAAGAATTCTGTGTTTCATAAGAGAACGAAACACATTGACACAAAGTTTCATTACATCAAAGAATTGGTGAACAGTGGAGAAATTGTATTACAACACTACATGACTCAATAGGAGGTTGCAAACATTCTGACCAAACCATTGGTCCAGAAAAGTTTTGAATTTTGGAGGAACTGTCTGGGTATGACTGATAACCCAACAGTTGAAATTAAAGGGGAGTGTTGAAATATAATTTCAACTGTCGCCCAGTTAAACAGCCACACATTTAATTCAGCTGAAAACCACCTTTTTTTTATCACATCGCTTTTTGCCGATTGTGGTATTTTCCGAAGGGGCTCTGATCAGTGCGATATGCCGAAACGTGGCCACGACACTGTTTCAAAACTACTCGTGTCCCGAGAAGTAAAGTTCAACAAAGAAGGGCCTCCCGATATTGTCGTCAACCGTCCGATTAACTCAACAGGCCTGCACCATTTGAACTTGCCTGCACTGAATGTTTTGGTTGACCGCTAAGTTTGTCAGCAAAATGACGAGAAATTAAATTTTCACCATGCTGAAGTAATAAATGATTTATTATGATAGCTAAGTGTTGGTAAAGTCTTTAAGTTTTTTTATTCACGAGTGTATTGTTATGTTTTTTAGTTTTAGTTGTTCATTATGTGTGTAATGTATGTGTGAAATGAAAATGCACAGCGGTGCGAATAAGAAAAAAGGGAAGAATAGCAGCGAATGTAATACAGAGTAAAAATTACACAACAGTGTAAAAGAATTTGTATGCAAAGTAAGAATTTTTTTTGTAAAAGAATTTGTATGCAGAGTAAGAAATTTTTTTGTAACAGAGCAGCTTGAAGAATGTTGTTTTGTTGAGAAAACAAGAAAAGGGAATGGGCAGCCGCGCTAATATCATTTTTGTAATTGAATATGAAATGTAATGCAGTAAATGTAAGAAATATTTGTACACAAAGTAGTGTAAAAATTTGAAGCTGAAAAATAGTAATTTTTTTTGTGTGGAACTAGAAGTTCTTGGTAAATCTGTGTGTTAAGAGAAAGATCTTTTGTAACAGGTTGTTTGTTTTAGTAATGAAGACAATGTTTTTATGAGTGTATGACATTCTGTTCTCCAGCAAGCAAACAAATTTTGATCATGTGGCAAAACAAAGCATTTTCGTTGTTCAGATTTTGTTTGAAATTACCTTACCAAAAATTTCCAACAGATGGGATATACACGGAAGTTCACTCTGAGTGCCTCTAAGACTGGGCCTTCCAATTCTTCGAATGTGTTAACTATTACTGCGGCTCCTGATAATGTACCTTGGCCTTGAATCATACTATATTGAACACTCGGATCCGAAATGTCTGTGACTAAGACGAAGTTTGGAAGGTCCCTCAGCCGCAGTGGGGGCATTAGCGGGATGCAAGTGATTCTCACTTCATCAAGATATTCCTCGGTGAGGCACCGTTCATCTGTCAAACAGGATGCACCTGATCGCTTATGTGTGGGTGTAATTAACAGGAAAGAAGACAGGAAGATGTTAGCATTTGTTGCTTACCTTTGAGAGGAAGATATCCTTTGTCGATGAGGAGAGGAATGGAGAAGTAAGCGGTGAAACCGAACGCACTGGTCGGCCAGAAAGCAACTCTGGGAACACCATATTCGTCCGCAATAACCTGCGTTTTTGAGAGAAGTCCATCGGACACAATAAAGGAGACCGGAGGAATGTTGGGAAGATGTCGGAGTTTCTCCATCAACTTGCGTAAATGAATATGAGCGTGAGTATCCATGGAATCGAAGAGCTCCAGAAGATTTTGATTTTGACTACACCTGTGTTGGGGCGGCAGCCTGTCTGGCACAGCTCCGAATCTCATTTTCGTATTCATGAGACCTTCACGGTTTATAATTGCCCCGGATTCAGAAAGCCGCCTTTGGACAAATTCGGTAATCACAAAAGTGATATAGAACCCCCGGGCGGACAAAACATTGGCCAAGTTCATAAAAGGCTTTATGTGGCCCCGCAAGGGAATTGGAAATAATAGGGCATGGAGGGGAACTGATTCCGATGCTTCCATGGTGAAGGCAGTGAGAGGGATCTGAACCCTGGAACGAACGCAGGGATGCGAAGAGGGATCTGAACTCTGGAAGGAACTTTGAGATGTGGAGCTATTTATAAAGTTGCAGGGCTGTAAATACATAAAAATATAATTGTTGACACTTCAAATGAGTATCAAATAATTCCTCTTGATTTTAAGATTAACTTGTTCCCTTATATTAAAAAAAAAAAAAAAAATTAACCCAGAAAAAACAATTCACGCCGATTAATTTAGAAAGTTTCTTGATGTATTATTTTTGGATTTTCGATGACGAATGGTTGTAAATTCGGTCAACTGATATACCTAGCAAAAACAATTCACACCGATTTATTATTTCATTCATATTATCATATTGACTTTGAAAGTTTCTTGATGTATTATTTTTGGATTTTCGGTGATGAATGGTTGGAAATTGGGTGCACACTGAGGGAGAAGTTTATGGTGAGGGAGTGTACTAATAAACGTATAGGGTTTAAGACTGGTTCTCTTCTCTATGAACAAATTTTGATAAGAAATTAAACTGCCCCAAAATTATAAAAAATTAAAAAAATATAAATATAATTAAATTTTTTTATTTATCTATACATATAAACACATTTAAAAAAAAAAATCAGACTAAATATTGTTTTAGTATATTCTCAACAACTTCACACAACGAAATATAAGTCCAGATTCGACAGCTTATATATTTAGTTCATATATAACTATACTTTGGAAACCGCTTACATATTGAAATATTTTATAGGCCCCTACGATTAATGCACAACAGCAGGTAAGTATTGTAACTATCAAGTTTAAATTTGGAAAGAAGTTTGGTATGTGTGACATATATATGTAACGTTCTTTTGCCATATTTACTTCATGGACAAGGTAACAGGCGGGTCAGTAAAATCGTGTTTCTGAGGCACATCACTATTACATATACTTATTCGAAGTTTATTTTTTATTTAAAATAAATTAATGTATTAGGCAGGGCTTCCATGTGGTTGGTTTTTTTTTCTTAATATTGAATGTGTGCCTAATGTATTAGGCAGGCCTTCTTCCATGTGGTTGGGTTTTTTTTAATTAATATTGAATGTGTGTTTTCTTAAGAAATAATCCTATGAATATTACAGTTTTCAAATATTTTATTAGAAATTCAAATATTTTATTTGCAAAAACAGAAAAATTTAAAATTTGCTAATAATTTTTAATTAATAAATTTTAATTAAAAAAAAACAAAAATAAATTTTGGAAAATGAATTTCAATTTTTAATATTTGTAGTATTATTAAATATATTTAAAATATTTAATAAAAATTATATCTTTAGCATTTATTTAATAATTAAATTAGACTCTATCAAATTAATTATTAATAATAGAATTTAATCATTTACAGTTAACTTAAATTAAAATAAAATTATCTATACTCATAAATAAAATTTAAAATATTCCAAAATTTTGATAAACGAAAAGGAAGCCTGCTATTTAGCTTACTAATCAAATCCCACAAAGCTACCAATCAAAATAACAAAATAACTTTGGTGAAAGAATGTAGTGAGAAGCCATGATGTTTTATTTAGTTACTTTGTGCAGAAATTAGTAACAGAATGGAGGGGAAAACCATATTTAAATTTTTATTATTTCTACAAAATATAAGATTGTAAGTTTTCCGAGGGGTTCGCGGAGCCATGTGAAGTAATCATTACTATAATTATGGGATCTTGTGAGCGAAGTGGATCAAAGATGGCCCTCGCTACCTAATCATATCTAGATGGAACTGCTAACAACATAATACATCTTTGGATTTGTCTAACGAGGCGAAGGAATTGTCTGGAAAAATGGCTGGAATTTGGGCAAGAAAAATTTCAAAAAAGTCTTGTTGAAGCAGTATTTGAATCATGTTTTTTGACAGTGGAAATGGATTTAGCACCATCAAAAACGTCTAAGACACCTAAAATTTTGAAGTTTAACAACTATAACTTGAATTTACAAAAATCCTTACTAGATTTTCTCTAAATATACCCTGAATTTCCATAACTTTAAGGGAAACTCCTCCTCCTCATTAGAATTAGAATAGAGCATTGAATATGTTTACTCTAATGCTTTCACATAATTGAAAATGCTATTTCTGTATTTTATTTTTTAATATAAACTATTCTCGAAAAACACAAAATATAAGCTAATGACAATTAATTAAGCATCAGCGATATTTGAAAAACAAGTGCCTTAAACCAATATGGTTTTTCTGGCTATTTTTTGGTGCTTTGAAGGACTCTTCTCTAATTTTTTGTTGAGGTTGTATTGTTTGTGTTCTCAATATCGACACTAAGGCTTTTGAATCAAAGTGAAACTGATATGAACCACCCAGGCCATAGTGAGACCATATGTAGCCAAGAAACATGGAGTTATATTTAAGCCCTTCACTTTGCTTGCTAAATATCTAAAAAACATGTGCATGGAAATATTATTTGTTGTTTGCAAACTCATTACAACAACTATAGCTGAATGCTAGGCCTATCTTTATATAAACGACTATACCTTAATGTTAGACATGTCTGTATAATCTTCAAGGGAGATCTAAACCCATTGTTGGTATAGATTAACTTCTTGGGATTAAAGTCAGTAGGACAGGAAGAAACTTTACAGTAAAAAATCATTAAAGCATAAGCTAGTTGTTGCATAGAGCTATAAGCTATTGCGTGGGATTGCTTGTTGAGCCTGTGTTGTGATGTGTTCACTTGGGTTATTTCCGTTTCCTAGAAGAACTATAAAAGGGTTTTGACCTTGTAGTTACAAATGTTACCATGTTATCATAAATATTTAATTGACTATTTAATCAGTTTCCTCATTTATGATGCCCCTCTCAATCCCATGGCAATAGCATAGGGTGCTTCATATGATGTATCAAGCCTATTAAATGTGGGAAAATAAAAGTTATTTCAATTAAGATTCTAAAATGGTGATTTCATCAATACACCTTTCCTTCCCCTAATAAAAAAATACATTATTGTTAATTTGGTGCCACTATGAGTGCCCATTTTACCCTCTGGTCTAGCCTCCTTACCCATGTCTTGAACGAAATATCAGCTTGAAAATTTTAGCAATGTTAAAAGGCATCTTGGTCTCTAGTACCAATTCTGTAGTGACTCGGATTACTCATTCTATCAACCTTCATAAGACTTCTACCACTTTGAGTATAATTAATAACATTTCAGATACTTAGGATGTTAATAGGTTCATTTGTTTAAACCCTGAGATTCTTAACCTTTTATTATGGTATTTTAGTTTTTTTGTTTTACTAATATGATGGTCTATCCCCAGTTAGTTAACCAAATTTTGGAAAACAACTGCCATGCCGTCCATACATTTTCTATTGTGAAATTAGGGATCATGGCTGAAAATCCCCTATCTATTATAATTAATGTCATACAAATGATCTCCCTTGGTAATAGGGAGACAAACATTGAACTTGCAATCAGGCTATTGAAATATACACCAGTTTATGTAGTTATCAGATATGTCACAAATATTCATGGAACATTTTAGGGGTTAATATTAGCAGTTGGGCTAATTTTCCATGTTTTTTCCAAAAAAAAAAAAATTCTAATATCCATTTTTTATAAAAATTATTCACCCAAATTTTACAATATAAAATTATTTTAACTTAAAAATCGCCAACATTATATAGGGAGTATATATAAAATCATTATAAATTTGAAAATTTTTACAAATACATCATCAAACATTTTATAGTTTGCATACTAGGGACTAGTGAGATTCCATAATGTTTTTAAACTTCAAGATATTTTTTCATCCTTAAAATTTTCCCTGTAGATCATTTATATCATAGGATTTTCATGGAACAGACTGCTTAGTTGGGAAGGTTTAGTTTAAAATATCTTCCTAACACATATCTATGTTGCATTTTTTTCTCTTTCCATCGTTTGCTTTCAACATTAGCTAGGAGTTGATTTTACTTTTCACTCTAATATGCGCTGGGAAGGAAGAAATATGTGCCTTCTCATTTTGAAATTTTCTCCATGCCAATAACTCTTTTTCAGAGTTTCAATTTCATGATAAGTTGAAGCAAATATCTCCATAAGTGATTTCATTTTTTTTTTAAATGATGACTTCTATTAAGCCATTCAAACATGATTAAGGGTAGCATACGAATGACAGATATTGTGCAGTTACACTAGTGCTTTTGGATTCGATAAAAAGTTTCTCAACTGTTACATGGAGTGGTGGACCATCTCAGATGCTTTTTGGCTAACATCTCATTTTTGAGAACCACTTTTAAATATATTTTTTTGGCTCTAGAAGTCAAGGTTTCCTTAAACATTGTTACAATATGATTGACAATGTTGTTTTAGCTATCAACATTTTTTTACGGTTGATGTGTTTTGCTTATCAGCGTTTTTTTTAGATTAATGTAAATTTTATGTTTCAGAGAAACTTAACAACTTTTTCAACTTAAAGTTTTGGGGAAATTGCTAATCCTATTACCTATGGATATTTTTTTTAATTCCCCTATATCTATTCTTTAAAGGTAGAGTTGGAATGAAGCATATTTTGTATTGTGTGTTTCTTTTTGTTGTTATTTTATTGTCTTCACAAGCATTTTCTAGTTGAAGTAATTGTGGGAGGACATAGTTATCATTGAGAGGTAGAGAGTTATTTCCTTGTATCCATGAAATTTAATCTTTGGATATTCATGCTTGGTTTCGATTTAAAAGTGTTGGAATGTGCCTTGGATATTGTTTTGGTGTAAAAAATATTAGCCAAACTTTGTGCTTACAATTTTAACCTTTTTTTTAGAGGTTACATTTCAAAATCATTTGTATTGATCATTGTATTTTGACATGTTGAATAATTTAATAACTAAAAAAACTCCAAATTAGCTTTCTAGACCCCATAGCCAATATGATTCAAGCATGTAGCTCATTATTCATAACTAAATTATATATACTCATTTTTTTTTTTACTTTTTGGCATGGAAATTAGTCTTTTAGAGGTAGATTTTTATGCTGTGACAACATGTCTACATGATTCACAAGGTGAGAAATCAATCTTTGGTGTAGTTGCGGATTTTAGGTTTGATAATTATAGGTCATCTATAGGCTATAAATGTCTTCAAAATTTCACTTCTAATTGAGTATTAAGTTGAACATATTGAGTATCTTATACATAACTATTTTTCTCTCCAACCAGTTTTCATAACTTCCAGAACCATTAGGAAGGGACTTGCAACTTTGATGCTATTTTGATTGTTTAGTAAAATATTTCTCAAGACTTTACAAAGTTTTATAATTTATTGAAAGTTGTATAATTTACAATTTATAAAGATTCAAGGTATAAAATTTTAAAGTCTAATTCTTTAAAGGGTGCTAGATCAATGGAAGAGCACCTTGTTTACAATAAGGAGGTTGGTTGTTCGATTCCATCGTTCCTTGATATTCATGTGGAATGGTGATGATCAATGTTTGGTGACGAAGTCTCTTTTGAGCATCACCAATAAGCTTATGGTGACATTTTTTGACCTTCACCAAAATATGAAATGGCGACGATCAATGAACACCACCATATATATGCATCAATAGTGACGGCCATGAAAGGCCCATCACAATAAATTTGTGTTATTCATATGAAATGGTGGCGATGACTATCTGTCATTATAATCATTATTCGTGACAGATCTTGAATGTCACCACGAAAGCTATACTTTTGGCGATGTCACCTTTGGTGATAGAGGCTAAGGTTCATCACCATTTCTCATATGAAATGGTGATTGTCATTATTCATTATTATAAATTATTATTGGTAATGGACCTTTAAAGTCACCACAACACCTATACTTTTGGTGATACCACCTTTGGTAAAATTTAGTTTTTGGTGATGGAGACACTTTTGACCTTCACCAATGAGCTTATGGTGATGTTTTTTGATCCTCATAAATGACCTTTTTTCTTGTGGTGTAAGAAGAAAGGTGCATCAATCAGAATGATTACAACTATGCACGAAAAACATAGTCATAGGAAAGGGTGTTTGTTATTTGTAGTACATATTTCCAATGATAAAGGTAAGGATGTTGAGGATACAAAGGTATTGAGAAGTTACCTGATGTTACAATAATTTAAGGATGTGTTACCCACAGAGATTTTAGAGTTTCTACCTCATAGAGAAGTGGAGTTTTCCATTTAGATGGTACCAGGGGCAACACTAGCATCAAAGGACGAATATAGGATGAGCATACCAGAGCTAGTAGAGCTGAAGTTGTAGTTGAAGGAAAATATTGACAAGGGATACACTAGGAAAAATGTATTGCCTTGGGGCACACCAGTATTGTTTGTGAAGAAGTAGGAGGATACTCTTAGGTTATGCATTGATTATAGGAAGATCAAGAAGGTAACCATCAAGAACATGTATCTATTGTTGAGGATTAATGACTTGTTTGATTAGTTGAAGGGAGAAACAATGTTC
>APFE030760425.1:0-17222 GCA_000404065.3 Pinus taeda | reverse complement strand
TATACTTCTAGATTCTCCTAAGAAAAAAAATATTGACAACAGATCAAATTTTACCTTACCTTTTTATGCATTCGTCAGATTAATGGGATTTTTTATGATGGAATAAGAAAAAATAGTCCAAAAATGAAATCTGAATCAATATGAATAGACACAGCCAAATTTGAGACTAGATCAGGATTTGAGTTTTGCAAGAAATTGAATTGTAGAGTGTGGGAAGGGAACTGATAAAAAATATCCTATCATTGTAGTCTCCTAGCATTGTGCACACCCTCTATATTTGATTTACAGTCCCAATCAAATTCTACATATGATATTTTTAATTACAGTGGGAAGAGACAAAATTGTGAAGCTCTCCTCCTTACAAGAATGCATATGATAATGATTCAATGATGGTAGCATCTAATAAGCTCCTACATATTTCCAATATATAAAAATAAATGCCAAAAAAAATTCAATAAATAATCTAAAGTATGATTTGGAAGTACAACATAAGATCTCATTGAATCCATGTATCTTTATGTCTCAATTGTTGCAAGTTCGTCGACTACTATAGCAACCCACTCTCAATTGGATTCATTTTTTAGATGAAAACATAAAAAATAAAACGTTTTCAGAGCCTTGCTCAAAATCTTGATGTTTATTCAGTTCCACCTCACCTATGTTTTATAGCAAATGTTTTGGGATAGATTAGAAGATGAATAAACATTTGGTGGTTATATTCCCCTTTTGGATGTAAAACCTCAACTATTTCACCACCAACTATGCCCACCTCCCCTATTTACTGAAGTTGGCTATGTATTATCCTCGTAAACTGATGTTCATAGATGATTCTAGGTTTTTAAGATGATAAAAGAAAAAGAAGAAGCAGAACAACATAAAAGAAACTAAATGGTTACATCTACCATCTACACTCATTAAAATAAACCCTTTTGACAATAACAGAAACATAACAAATTTGAAATAGCTTATAGAAAATTTTGCGAATGTAATATCTCCCCAAGGGTCCTGATAGGTGATAGGCAAGTTCATAGTATAGATTCCTTAAAATCACAATTACATAAGGGGAAGATCTTTTGTATGTGTTTTGATTATTGAAACCCATTTTGGGAAAATTCTAAAGCAAAATTTGATATATATGCCCTGAATATGTCAAAAATGTTAAATCAAAGTCTTTTAGCTTTTTACCTGAGATAAAGAAACTCCCTTGTTGTTACTCAAATGAGGTGGCACATGATTCTCTACCACCTTGGCTGAGTCATTCCTGATATGTTGGTTGAGAAATTCTCATCTTTAAGATTCGCTAGGGCTGTGTGGGTTGAAAATTTATTGTTTTTAACATTGGTTGGGGCAATGTTGGCTGAGCAATTCTTTTCTGCTACATTAGTTGGGTTTCTGCCTATGTTGGTTATGACACCCTTGCAATATTTGCTAGCACATGGAGCTTATTTTTGTTTGCATATTTGCACATGCATGTGTTTGATTCCCAATTGTACTTTTGTCGCATTTGACAGTGCATTTGTTGGCAGTGTCCTGCGATTCAACTGAAGCGACACATGTTTCTTTATTATTGTCTATCTTAGGCATGAATACTGGATGGATGATCTATGTACATTGGACTTACTTTGGTTGGCGTAACGGAACTATTTTTTTGAGAAGTTTTTCTCTGCTACATCAGCTAGGTTTCTGCTACATCAGTTGGGGCTATGCTATGTTGGCTATGACCCTGTTGCTATATTTATTAGGACACAAAGCTTCCTTTTCTTTGCGTATATGTGGATGCATGTTATCTTTATTTCCAACTGTTCTTTTTTTTCGATTGACAGTGCATTTTTTGGCAATGCTTTGCAACTCAACTGAAGTAGCACATGATTTTATATCTTTGTCTATCTTAGACATTATTACTGGATGAACTATCTTAGTCCCTTTGACCAATTTTTTGGTCTTTTTGTTTGACATTAGTAAAATTATTTTATCTTATCTATCTATGGCATTGTTTGAGTTAATACTATGTTGTCTAAGTTATTTTGTTATGCTGGCAAGGACACCCTTGCTATGTTTGCTTGGAAATTAGTTTTCTATTGATGTATGTCTGCATGCAAATAAACTTTTTGCTGTGTCTCACTTGACAATGCATTGTTGGCAGTGCCTCTGCATTTTTAGAGCATTGAAGCTACTACAGCCTACATCCTGTAATGGTGAATCTCTGCCAACTGAGAAAATGTTGCAAACATCCCGATTTGTGATAATGCAATTTGTTTGCCTAGACGACGTTTGTTGATTTTTACCGATATTTTTGTGGTATCTTAATTTTGTTAATGTTTGGCAATTTTTACTGATATTTTCCTGATTTTTAAGATATTTTGGTCTTTCGGACCCTAACTAATTTTACCTTGATTTTGATGTTTGCAACATTGAGCTTGAGCACCAAAATAGATTTAGTCTGGAACAATATATTGAGTGTTGACATGGATTTCAACGTAAAAGAATATCTTATGAGCATGAAAACTTGAGACAACTTCGACCTAGAACAATGGCCCTCCTATGAATATTTTTTTTGATGTGGTTGGATCCTTCCTTGGATTCATATATATGTGTACATGTATCTTTATTAACCTAGATTGAGTGAGATTTTTTTTCCCTTCTGTCAGACAACTTCATATGGGGCCAAGTAGAAAGTTGCTACAGACCTTTTGTTTTCTTCATAACATTTAAAGTGTTTTTCCATACATATAAAGAGGGAGATGACCTTACATAAGGTACATTGAACAAATGAATTTGTGAATACTAAATTTGGGGGTAGCGTTGGTATTTAGGAGTAGGCCCTTCGATGTACAATTGAGGTTCTGATATCAGAAATTAATACATGGCAAGGTCAGAAGTCAAGATAAAACATCTTTAGGACAATCGTTTTAAAATCTCACTAAGAGAACCAAAGAAGATTAAGGGAAGGACTTATAGTGAGATCTTTCATTGTTTATAGACAAGATGTGAAGCTGTAATTATGGACTGGCCTCTTACATAACCTTATAATCAATCAGTAAAGGAAAGGTCTAATCATAAAAAGAAAATGTTTATATGGACTAATGTTTAACATTATTGGCTGATATGACATCTAACTTTTAGTTCTATCCTACAACTAGCATACTGTAAATGACATGAAAATATTCCTATAAAAGGGTAAAAACATCGAACAATTAGACTCTGCTTTTATGAAGTGGCTAAGTGTTTTACAAGTCTGGAAGTGATTAGATCATAGGATCCATATATTTGGTGATTCTACTTGTCTTTTGTGCACTTTAGGCATGACAAAGTTTATAAATTATTTTAGAACCAATGCCATTTCTGGGCCTAAGCCATGTCAAATTCATGACAATGAAGAGATGTCTATGATTTCCCTGGGACTCATTATTCTGGGGAAGATGGATTCATTTGGATTCAAAATGAATGCAACATAAATGTCACATTTTTGGGTACTCCAGAATATAAAACAAAATGATGAAAAAAGCTCATTAAATATACCTTATGTGTAATTCTAGAACCTAAAATTCTGTTTTAAATAATTGAACCCCATCGATATTTTTAAATGATGTGAAATTTTATAAATTTTGTTAGAACCAATTCTGTTTCTAGGCCTGAGCCATGTCAAATTCACGAAGATGCAGAGATGTCTAATGGTCCCTGGGACTCATTCTTCTTGGGTAGATGGATTCAGATTGAATCCAATATAAATCTCACATTTTTGGACACTCTAGAATATAAAGAAAAAATAATGAAAGAATTCATTAAATCCACCTTTTGTGGAATTCTATAGCCTAAATTTTTTTTTTCAAACAGTTAAGCCCCATTGATATTATTAAATGTTGTCTAATTTTTGGATTTTGTAATCATATCTTGTTTCAGTATGATTGCATCATCCATGTTTTTTAGCATATACATTGTGAAAAACCGTAATTTTAATGTTGCTTGACTCCTTAAATATAAAGACTGTTGCTTCTACATCCAATTTGTCTCCTCATCTACTCCCACAACCATACATCTGATCTATTTGGATTATAATAAAAAAGGGAACAATTTGTAGTGTTATGAACTTTATATCCTTATTATCCTTATTGGTTGATATGACATCTAACTTTTAGTTCTATCCTACAACTAGCACATTGTAAATGACCAGAAAATATGCCTATAAAAGGGTAAAAACATAGAACAATTAGACTCTACTTTTATGAAGTGGCTAAGAGTTTTACAAGCCTCGAAGTGATTAGATCATATGATCCATATATTTGGGGATTCTACTTGTCTTTTGTGCACTGTGGGCATGGCAAAGTTTATAAATTCTATTAGAACCAATGCCATTTCTAGGCCTAAGCCATGTCAAATTCATGACAATGTAGAGATGTCTATGATTTCCCTAGGACTCATCATTCTGGGGAAGATGGATTCATTTGGATTTTGAATGAATCCAATATAAATGTCACATTGTTTGGTACTCCAGCATATAAAAAAATCATGAAAAAAAATTCATTAAATATACCTTCTGTGGAATTCTAGAATCTGAAACTCTGTTTCAAATAATTGAACCCCATCGATATTTTTAAATGCTGTCAAATTTTATAAAGTCTGTTAGAACCAATTCCATTTCTAGGCCTAAGCCATGTCAAATTCACGAAGATGCAAAGATTTCTAATGATCCCTCAGACTCATTCTTCTTGGGGAGATGGATTCAGATTGAATCCATTATAAATCTCACATTTTTGGACACTCCAGAACATAAAGAAAAAATAATGAAAAAAGTTCATTAAATCTACCTTGTGTGGAATTATATAACCTGAAACTTTGTTTCAAACTGTTAAGCCCCGTTGATATTATTAAATGTTGTCTAATTTTTGGATTTTGTAATCATATCTTGTTTCAGTATGATTGCATCATCCATGGTTTTTAGCATATACATTGTGAAAAAACGTAATTTTAATGTTTCTTGACTCCTTAAGTATAAACATTGTTGCTTCTACATCCGATTTGTCTCCACATCTTCTCCCACATCCATATGTCTGATCTATTTGGATTATAATAAAAAAGGGAATTATTTGGAGTGTTATGAACTTTATATCCTTACTATCAGGAGTCAATAAGGAGTTCAGTCAAGTAGTTACACTTGAGATCTCATTTATATTTCATATGGTAGAGATCAAGTTATTGGGACATGGCTTTCATTGAACACTTCACTTGGGAAAATTTCAAAATACATCTACTTTAGTTACTCTGTTACTCAGTTACAATGTTGAAGATGTCTTGTAATTCAATAATGCATGATTTCCATGGGCTTCTCATGAGTTACATTTGGAGGATAATCTTTTGTCTGTTGTTTTCTTATCGAATTTGTACATTTCATGGCTATTATACTTTTTCTGCATTCATAGTAGCGGTGGAGATATTCTGGCCGAATCTGACTTGTCAATTTTTGTCTTATCAATTTCATACTTTTGATGGCTCTTATACTTTGTCTGCATCCATATTCGCCGTGGAGATATTCTGGCTGAATTTGACTTGTCTATTTTTGTCTTATCAATCTCATACATTTGATGGCTCTTATACTTTTCTGCATTCATAATAGTAGTGGAGATATTCTGGTTGAATTTGACTTGTAGCAGTATCTAGTGAAAGATGAAATAGAAAAGAAATATCAATTAGACTAGTCAAGACAATCAAATGTAAGAAGTACCAAATATTTGAAGACTTGAAGTATAACCGAAGTTTTTCAGTATATTCCAGTGTCCACTTTATTTTCAAGGTTTGGAAATATTTAAGCTATATGTTTTACAGATCAATTTTCTCTTTTAAATACAAACTGGACTTTTCTATTAAGGGAAATGAGCAAGAACAAAAATTCTTGTAACACGGGATTTTGTAGTTCCAAGAAAATGCCTAATCCATTTCAACTATCAGGGGCATTTGGGTATAGGAATACTGTCATTACTATATGCATCATAGAGCCATTTGATCAAAAGTGGAAATATGGTGAAGGGAGTAGATTTCAAAGAATGAATCAGTGTTTTCATTGGCATATTCGAGGAACATAGATGGAATAGAGTGGACACTTGCAAGGATCTTCCTTATTAGCTTAAATTAGTAAATTAATAATTTAAAGGGGCTACCATTGGAATGATAAGTACAGTGATTGCAACGGATCTGCTTTACTGACATAAAAAGGAAGATACCAAAATGGTGTGGAGTTGAAAATCAAAAGTTTGGAAATATAACAGATTGCTAGCAAGAAATTCACTACAATAGATTTCATTATATTCAATTTATTACAAAATTCTAGAACTGTTTCCTCAAGACTGTGGAAACTTCCATAGTATTGAATAATACTTCCCTAGTGCTTCCAGAGCATCATTTCATGTAATGATGCTTATACAAAAGGTAAATTAATCTATCACAACTTTATCACTTACTGTACATCTGGAAGTTGGAAAACCATGGACTAGATAAAATACAAGCCTTCAACCATGACCATCACTTCCACGATGCATTTTACTACAAAAAATATTTATATAGATAAACAATTGTGTGTTGTGCTGAGAATTGTGTGCTTGGAAAAACACCACATTGTGTGCTTGAATGAGAATCACATGCTTGGAAAAGGACCACATTGTGTGCTTGGCTGAGAATTTATGTCTTCCACATTACGGTTCAATGCATGGACAATCCTGGTTGGAAGCAGAACTGTAGAACAACCTGAAAAAAAGAGCATCCACATTAAAATTTTGAAAGTTAATCAACACCATCATTATTCGAGCAGACCATAAACTATATGTGACCAGGAACTTCAACACACATATATACACGAGCAGACAAGATCAAAATAAACACTTTCACTGAACACACAACTTAAAGATAACAACCAACCTTGATATGAGCAATAGGACAGTTAACACTTTATCACAGGCATAAAAGGATAGAACATCGTTCAATGAACATCAGCAAATCATGAAGAGGGCATGTTCAAAATAACATAACAATCTATTACGCTATCGTATACTATTCCATGAAGGCAAAATCAGCTTGATGAAGTCATGAAAATCCAACAAGATCTTTGACTAGAGGCAAGGAATCAAAAATCCAACAACAAAAAATGCAATGATAAGGTTCAAACCTCACTGGCCTTTGACCAAAGATGTAAAATATAACTATCTATAAATCTAATAAACACCGAACCATGAACATAGGTGTGAGGACATGGTAACTACATGTTTAAGTATAAAAATCAAACATGTTGCACATAAATAAGTAAAGAGATTCTATTTGACAAGCAGCATGATGGATAGGGAAAAATTACAAGCATGGGAAATGAACCCATATGATGGTCCTCCTCAACCATGAATAAGCATAAAAAGGCATGTAAATCCCATGAATTTGGCGTAGGAAATATAGTTAACACCTTAGGAGGGGAAAGGTGTTGAGGACTGAAATTTTCTTTAGTGAGCAATGCATGGGAAGAAACATAAGCACTAGAAATGATCACATTTGGCAATCCTAATTTTTCAATGAGAATGAATAGATTATGAAAAGGGTATTTTCATAACAAGATAACAATAGGAAAACATAAATAGACTTATCAGTCATGGTAGAATATGATGCTTCTCCACTTATTCTATAGTCACCTAGGAAAGTGTCGAATATCATAGCAAAGAAATTTGCTAGAGCATCAAGGTATATGTGCGCACACAATGAAAGAGTGTCAAATGTACCTGGCATGGCAGGTAAGGTTGGATGGTCTTGCATTTCCCTTTGGTCTTGGGTTATCGCCATGGTTGGGGATTGTTGCATTGCTAAAAAAATAAACATACCACATGTTAAATAATGGTGATGAAAATACTTAAACCTAAAACCATGACTCTATTCAACACATGAAGCTAACCTGGAACCATAGACAGGGCATTATTTGATCGATGACATCCTTGCTTATTGAGGTATCAAAACTCAAATGGTTCATATTCTGATGGATCAACATTTAAACCAATTTCCAAACCATTATTTTTGCTTTTGCTTCTTCTTTTTTTTGTGGGGCTAAGGAAACTCTTCTTCCTCTTCAAATATGGATCAAAAGAACCCAATCTAGGTGTGAAGTCAAAATCAGTAACGTGCAAATTATTGGCTTCATCCAACATTTTTTTAAGCATACCAGTCAACTGGATTGTCTCGTCAAAGTAGTAGGAGGGTTATATAAAATGAGATATGTATAGCTAAACAACTCCTCCCTTGACAAATGAAGTGCCTCGGCATCTGCATCAACAATATTTGTGGCCATAAGAGTAGCATCGACATCTACATCATGGTTTTGACGCTCTATATTGATCTCAGGTGGGTCATTGCGTATGTTATCCTCTGCATGCTGATGAAGCAATGGATTTTAATTATCTGAGTGTAAATACAACCAATTAACCTTTATGGCATGCTTGCAAATGTTTCCATGGATAGACCATGGACATTCACATGTTATAAAATCCATACGATACCACGTGACAAGGTATTTTTTACCTCGATTTGTCTGACTTCTCACCCAATATGCATGGGTTATGCTCTCACGAGGACAACAATCAGTATCTAGAATTTTTCTTGCTTGTTCCACTGATGATTCTAGTTCCTTTTCTCGCTTGTAGTTGTTTAGAAATCCTTATTCTTTTAATATTTCCTTGAACCGATAACAAGGTTCAACTATTGTTAGTATCATATGCAATAACCAATCCATCCTCTGGGCACATTTTTTCCTTCTATCAGATAGAAATGTTGTTTTTAGGTAACAATGGCGTGACTCAACAACATTATTGGTCTCTTGATTTGCATAACGAAACTCCCAACAACCTTTCACCCACATACCTAATTGCAAATAGAACCATGTCAGTCTCACTATATCACCTTTAGAGAAGAAAAAAATGCATATAATATGAAAAAAATGTTTACTTGCGAATATTATCTCCAGTGACCCAATTCTTGTTGAAATAGTCTAAGAATTTCTCTTCATCTACAAATTTGATTAAAAAACGATTGATTGCATCTTCCACTTCATAATTGAGAGTGTGTTTCATGATGAAACCTAACTCACTGAACATCTGATTGGCTTTTATGGAACTAGTGGCCAATTGATTGACATTTTTTAACCAAGCCCTTCGTACATGCCAAACGCACAAGGTCACATCACAACCTGTGATCCTCCTGCCATATTCAATGCATTTTAGTGTGCTATTTTTAGAAAAAATGCAAGTTTGGTCATATCATGACAATGTTAAAGTTACCTCAAGCCACTGATTTCAGCCATTGCATCATCAACCATGAAAGCATTGACTTTCCAATTAGGACGGGTTTGGAAACACTTGCGCATGAGCTGCTCTAGCCATATTGCAATATCATCTTATGTGTTTCGTCATGCCACGACCCATGCAACTGGCACCCTGCTTTGTTGTTCATCAAATGCCACGACTATATACAATTGATACTATCATTTTCAACATTACATAAAGTCAAATACAAGTTATTAATCATTCTGAATGTATACAACTTAAATAAATATAGTCAATCAATCATTGGCATTTGAATTACACTGTATTTATTTGTGTTAAATATTGAATCCATGGCTATTAAGCTATTTTGCGATAGCTTTACCATTGTCTCCAACATCCACTTTGTTTGAATCCATGGTATAAAAAGGATCTCCACACCATTGGGCTTTTGGTAAAAAAAAAAAAAAATTCCCGATGCTTTTGATACCAAAGATTTACACTAATTTCATCCTTTTTATGAGGTTGATAATTTACCTTTGCCAACCTATTATAGATGTTTACAATATCTTTCCTGCATAGGAAGAAATCTCTATCTCGAGCTGCCACATCGATGTTAACATGTCTCTTAATGTGGGTTCTATACACTACATCAACATGCACTCCCAAAAATAAACAACTCTCTACATATGCAACAACGTCCCTTGAAAGTTTTGGCCTATGCAAGGTCCTGGTCTCACCTGAGGTGTCACGTTGACCATGAAAAGCTCAACCTTCCCCATCTTCTTGTTCATACATATTGAAAGTTAGTATTGCTCTATCAGGAATTTCATGCATAACTTTCACAATAAAATGGCATTGGCAACCCCTCTTCTGCACAAATGAGGTCCTTCATTTAGCTGGAGGATTTCCTCTTTTGTCTTCTGGGCCAAATGAATAATGATAACTACACCAAAAATTTAAAATGTTAGTACATACAAAGAAAGATAAACATGGTTTCAAAAGATCTAAACAATACATTTTTTAAATACTCGCATCTCATTATGCAATGCAGTGGTGGCTCTTTGTTTTGGTTCTTATTTTGTTTTTCATATGAATTTACATGGAGCAATAGGATTTTCTTCCTCTCCTTTGATAAAGTCAGCAACTCACTGTAATGGGATTACGGAAACTCAATCAGTACTATTGTTTTTTATATTTATTTCTGTCCAAACCAAGTTTTTACCAGAGAATGTCATTTTGCTTTTGAGGTCTTGAACCTCAAGATCCATGATATATTTCCATTTTCTTCGCTTCCCCATTTTGAACTAATCTAGTCAAACAATACGCAAGGATATCAAAACTGTACTTTTAATATTAGAAAGTTATCCAACATATAAATAAATATAAAACATCTTTTATGCTTTTTTTGAGGTCTAAAATATCAATCACTCAATAAAAAAGCCACAAAAATCTAGTAGGTCTAGTGGTGATTTTATTTAAGTAGCAATTAACGATATAAACATTGTTGTGACCCACACTGCCCAAACTCTTAAATGAGCAAATATGACCTCCAAAGTAGAGATTTGAGCTAAAGAGGAAGCAAATCAATTTGCAGGGAAGAGAAATCACTGAGGAGAAGAAAAGTAGATCTTTTCAAGGTTGCATGCATGTCAAGGTAGTAAAGTCAAGGGGGTCGTACTGCAGTAGGCATCCCAAGGCTGTTGGGTGCAATTACAGAGGCCATATGGGTCATACAAGTGCGCACAAGGCAGTGAGGAGGTTCAGATCTACTGCATGCAGATTGAGGCAGCTTTTGCATGATTGTGGAGGTGGCATGTGTTGAAAATAGCAACAAGAAATGATAAAAATAGAATCCAGAAGATTCTAATGTTAATTTGTCCTTGAATTAAAATTGTGAATTAAAATCGAATTTAGTCTCACCAGCTGCTTGGAAATAATTAATTAATTCATTATGGATTAATTAGTTGGAGAAATTCAAGTTTAGAAGTCTTTCTAAATTTCATGCAATATTATCCCTTTAAATTAGGAGATTATCCCTTAATTAAGGATGATAAGATTGAGTTTATATTTGAGTTGTAATTAGTTAGCTCAGTTTACTAAGTTAAGTCCAATTAAATTAGTTCCAAACTATTTGAGGAACTAATTGTGAGTTATCAGTCAGTTGATGCATGCATGCACTCAACTAGTGTACTCTAGATAACTGAAGATTCCCTCATCAAAAACTCATGCATATCTATTCTGAGAAAGACCCAGTTGAGCTAAATGTCAAGGACAGTGTACTATCAGTTGCATGTGTTTTCCTATAAAAGAAACTGTTGAAATGTGGCAACAAGAATATTCCAATTTTAATTTGTCCTTGAATTAAAATTCAAATTTAGTCTCACCAGCTACTTGAAAAATAATTAATTAATTCATCTTGAGTTAATTAGTTGGAGAAATTCAAGCTAGAAGTCTTTGTGAAGTCAGGCAACAGTTATCCCTAAAATTAAGGAGATTATCCTTAATTAAGGAGACAAGGATGAGTTGTATTTGAGTTGTAATTAGTTAGCTAAGTTAACTGAGTTATGTCCTGATCCAAAAATGGATCCTGGATAAACCTCTAAGTCTAAAATATTTCATATAAGAGGTAAAAGGTGCCAAATGGCATAAATCCTTTGTAAATCAGAGGAAAATTAAATTCGATGGTTGATGTCAGAAATAGTCTCATTGCAGAGATCCCTTCATTCTAAATCTAATGCAATTTGAATGGGCGAAAACGGACTTCAGATGCAAAAGCTATCATAAAATGAAGCTGCTCTTTTTCAAAGGAAAAAGAGGCAAAATCCCTTAAAAAGAGATCCTAAGAACCCTCTAAGTCTTCAAAATCCTCATAAAAGGTCAAAACCATCGTAAGAGGAGGACCTCTTAACAATTCAGAATAAACTATCGGGCCTTAAAAATATGAAGAAATTGCGGAAATGTGGCCTATCAGAGGCTTTAACAGTGAATGCACAGGGGTCGTCGGATCTGGCCGATCAATGGTCCGGATAAGGTCAATAATCACAATTAGCGAAGGCAGTCAAGAGGCAGTTGGAGGCATAATGTGAGGGAACCAGGCTGATGCGATACTACGATCACCGATATTGGCTGATCGCAATTGGAAAACACAATGGAGCGGGGTCTATATATATGCAGTGCGATATGCCGATCACCAATGATCAGGTCGGCGAATTGGTATCAGTGACGACCAGACCCGGCGGTAATATGAACCGGGTTTGATATATTTTGAAATCTGCTAAAGGGCATTTTTTATGTATTTTCGTATATTTTGCTATTAAACGAAAATACAAAGGGGAAGCGATATGCGATGATAGAGGCTGTTTGGAGCGATCAAAGATCGGCAGATCGGAGTACAATAATACAAAGGGGAACCTTGGAACAAGGCATCAGCGACTTACGATAGCGACTCCCAGGCGAACCTGATAGAAATATAAGGCGAGATTAAGGACTTTTGAAGTCCGAAAGACAGTGGTTCTGCATATTTTCCTGTGTTTTACAACGTTCTCTATGTAAACAGAGAACGATTGTTTCTAAGGATTTCAAGCACCAATAGTTCCCTTCCATTATGAAATAGGTGGCATTCATCCCCAAGGGCATTTAACAATGATGGCTAACACCCAGAGAAGGGATTCGAATGGACAAAACAGGAAGATGAAGGACCTGAGAGGGAAAACGAACAGGCAGAACGTTTTGGCTTAAATGCCATGAATGTCAAATACAAAGGGCTACTGAGTTATTGATGGTGGCCGAGTTGTTGTTTGTTGCTGAAAATGAAGCCAAAGTAGGAAGCTCAGGCAAAAGAGGCAGTGTAGAAGCCAAAGAGGCAGTGTAGAAGCAAAAGGCAGCCAAGGGAGTCAGTTGGAGTTCAAGTGAAAAGCCCAGAGAGAGTTGTAACTCGATAGAAGGCAGAAAGAAGCCAGAGAAAAGAGCCAAGAGTCAGGAGCCAGATCCAAAGAGCTAGAGCCAAGAGCCAAGAGCTAGAGCCAAAGAGCCAGAGTTAGAGCCAAGAGCCGAAACCAAGAGCCAAGAGCCAGAGCTTTAAGAGCCAAGGGATAAAATGGTTTCTGAAGCCACTATTTATGTGTAGAACAACAGGAGTTGAGCCAAAGAGCTTGTAAAAAGTCTTACACCATAATCCCAGAGAGCCTAGTTGAGTTGACTAGAGCTCACAAAGATGTAGCCCAAGAGTTATGGGTGAACTCCTAATTAAACTGTTGCCTTATGTGTTTGTTTTACTGCTTTTTTATTTTGTCATATGCATTTATATATCAGTTTCAGCACATGAACAATTAAAAATCAATACAAGCATACACCATTATTTTCAAGCACTTCTTAATTCCTCATTGGTTAATCATTAAGACTTGGGGAAATTTAAACCTTTTGAAGTTAGAGAGGTTCTTGTAAGTTAGACAAGAATCCTAAGTGCCCCATTTTGAGATCATGTCTAGTTAAATTAGTTCCAAACAGTTTGAGGAATTAATTGTGAGTTCAATCAGTTAATGCATGCATGCATCAAACTAGTGTACTCCAGATAATTAAGGATTCTCTCATAAATAAATTATGCATGTCTATTCAGAGAAAGACCCAGTTGAGATTAAAGATAGGGACAGTTTACTATCAATTGTAAGAATTTTCCTATAAAGAAAACTCTTGCATGCAGAAGGAATTCATTCCTTGATATTTGCACAGTTTTACAGGGTGTAAGATCAGTGTGAGTGATCAGTGTTACACTTGGTACTAGTTGGATCACCCAGGGAAAACTGCGCAAGGAAATAAGAGCTTGGAGGGAAGGAGAAGGCATATGAGCAGTCTATTTTGTCTGTGAGCATTAGTGAGGGATTGTACTGAGAGTTGGATAGTTATGAGAGCTAAAGCTGTGTGTAATCCTAAGATATTTCCACTTGTATGATAATACAAATAGTGGGGGTTTTAGCTGAGTCTTTCCCCAGAGTATTCTTATGTGTTTCATGTACATTGATTCTGCTTCTAGTTATATGTGTTTTGCTTGATCTTGCTCAAATCTATTAAGCTTCCATAAGTTTGATTGTAGAAGTAGATTAAAGTATTTTTCTTTAGTTATATTTCATTATCAGGTTAATCTACAGTCATAATTTCTACATGGTATTAGAGCCAAGTTTATCATAGTTGTGAATAGTATACAGAGAACAAAATTCAAAGTTTGAAGTTCGAGATTACCGGTACAAATCGAACTCATCGCATACTTCAAGTTGGTCAATGGTGTTCTATGGTCTGAGACTCAAGTATGCCTTGGAAGGTAGCTCGAATTAAATAGCATGGAAAGATAGAACCGAAGTTGTATTAGAAGACAATGGTTTGAAGGATTTCATTGATCAATAAATCCCCAAGCTAGCTGCAGCTAATGCACAAGAATTGGTTGAATGGAAGAAGTTTGTGGCAAAGGCGAGATGGATTCTTCTGGAGGGAGTTTGAGACCATATTGTCTCGAGTCTCCATGGGAAGGAGACTCTGTTTTCAATGTGGAAGACATTGAAGGACCTCTATTAGAACAGTAGCGACCAGAGGAAACTGGCGCTCAAGGATAAGCTTCAGAAAATCAAGATGGAGAAGGGCGATACTATTTATACATATTTGAACAAGCTCACCACCTATAGAGATGAGCTTGGTAGTGTGGGAATAACTACTATCAATGATGATATGGTGAGACTTGCTCTCCTCGGTCTTCCAAAGAGCTAGATAGCTACCAGGACTCTATGAATGGAAGAGAGAAACTGTCGGATTGGGAATGATTGTGGTGGGATCTCATGTAGGAGGAGATCAAGAGGAGCACACGATATGGTTCTTCATCCAAGAATGATGATGAATAAAATTTGGCCTTAGAAAGTAAGGCAAGGAAAGGGAAGGGGAAGGCTTCCCATTCCAAATTGAATTCTTCTCATGGAGGGAAGAAGGTTGACAAGTCTAAAGTGAGATGCTTTAATTGTCATGAGATGGGACATTATGCGACTAATTTCCCATCAAAGAAGTCCAAGAAGGGATCCTCGAAAGGATCAGAAGGTGAGACATTAGCCTCTTAGTTCGAAATGGACTTTACCCTCATCACATGCATGGTTTCATCGATGGTGGGTTATGTTTGATATCTTGACAGTGGAGCCTCATGCCACATGATCAACAATAAAATTTTATTGAGTACCATGGAGGAGAAAGACCTCAAGATGCGCATAGACATGGCTGATGACAGAAAGTATAGTGTTTCAGGAGTGGGCATGGTTGCTTTTCAGAGGGAGCATGGAGCTCCTCTCACCTTGACAGATGTGAAGTATGTGCCTGGACTGAAGAAGAACTTGGTATCGATTGCGATGTTGGAGGAAAAAGGCTACAATGTTGTCTTCAGTAAAGGAAAGGTGTTCTTAAGACATATAGCCATGGGTCAAACCAAGAGGATTGGGATTTGAGTGAAGAATATCTATAAACTAGAGGTAGATTATTGTGCAACATTGAGTTCGAAAGCAGAATTGGTGCAAGGCCAAGACATTGGCGAGTTATGGCACAGGTGGTTGGGCCATTTGCATCATGGGGCCTTAAAGATAATGCAGCAGATATCTACCAGACTTCCCAAAAGTAAACTTGAGCAAGTTGACACATGCAAAGGTTGTACCTTGGAAAAGTACACCAAGTCTTCCTTTCATGATCAAGACAATCGAGCATAAGCGATCTTAGAGAGAGTTCATACTGATGTGTGTGGACCATTCTTGACATAATCCGCCGAGAAGAAAAGGTATTATGTGATTTTCATTTATGATTATTCTCGTAAATGTTGGATTTATTTCATGCAGAAGAAGGATCAAACCTTCTCAAAGTTTTGTGAGTTCAAAGCTTTGGTTGAGAAAGAATCAAAGAAGAAGATCAAGGCCTTGAGAAGTGAAAACATGGAGAATATGTCTCTCAAGATTTTAAGGACTTTTGTGCAGCATAAGGAATTAAATGGGAGTTGACAACACCTCATAACCCACAGCAGAATGGGGTGGCTGAGAGGAAGAACAGAACGATTGTAAGGGAAGCATGGGCGATGTTGCATGACCAAGGCCTACCACTTCATTTGTGGGCTCAGGCATGCAACATAGCGGTCTATTTATAAAATAGAAGCCCACATCACATACTTGGGATGAAAACACCAGTGGAAGCTTTCTCCGGTAAGAGACCAGATGTGGGTCACTTCAAGATCTTTGGCTCATCGGTATATTTCCATGTGACAAAGGATGCATGGAAGAATCTTGAGCCGACATCTGAGTTGGGGATTTGGGGTACACTAATACACCCCACAACTATCGGGTGTACTTGCCTACCAGTTGAAGGACAGTGGTTCACAAAGATCTCAAGTTTGATGAGCAGAAGGCCATGCAAGTTTCCTATGAGAGGGAGCTCCAACTACAGGCTGTGGAGGAACTATTGGTTCATAAGGAGGAGGAGCCTTAGACAGATGCAGAGAAGCCGCATGCAGAAGTTCCAAGAGTGGAGACATCCATTCAAGCAGAGTCTTCTAGAGATGGACGAAAGTGCACAAGAGAAGCTGACAGATTGTTGTCGGATGCGAGAGAAAATGTGGGAGAACCATCTTCTCAGCGCAGATAGAGGAGGTCACTTGAGAGGTACACTAGATACATGGCCCTTGTTGGGGAATGTGTTGAGACCAAGCCATATTCCTTTGAGGAAGCAGTGCAACATCTAATTTGGGTTGATGCCATGGTGGAGGAGTATGACTCCATAGTTTGGAATCGTGTTTGGGATGTGGTTCCAAGACTGGAGAACAAGTAGGTTTGAGTTCCCGTTGGCTTTACAAGGTAAATCAAGCTACTGATGGTAGTGTGGAGAAGCATAAGGCAAGATTTGTTTCCCGTGGCTTTTCTCAGGTTGAAGAGATTGACT